>CAUJAO010000218.1:0-22756 GCA_963082485.1 Eudonia mercurella
CAAGGTTCTCGTTCATAAGATGCAAGAGTTTTTTGGCAATATGGATTACAGTACAACTTAAAGTGAATGTGACCTCTCAGTACTGAATAAGTTGTTGTGAAGACGCAAGCGCCTACACATTGTAAAATAGCAATATATCATCAATACAGCTTTGCCCATTTATTGTGTATTGTTTTATAATGCCCTTGTGTAATATAGTTTCGATTCATCATTGAGACCACATTATTAAACTTTAATATCCAACATATACGGTTTTTATTCGCCACCACGCTCCAAGGTGTATCGCATAGTTGTACTATAGCATTTGTCAAATTTTACTCTTGCCTCATAAGAAAACACTTGTGTATTTTAATCGAATTCATAGTTTAATTTCTGTATAACAGTGTAACAGTGAAAAAAATCATAATGGTTAAAACTATATTTTGTTCAACTTGCAACTTATCCGTTAAAAATAATTCTTTCTCTGCTCATTTAAAAAGTATTTTACACAAGAATAATAGTTCTGTCGTTGAGAGCGAAGGTATCGAAAAAGTTCATAGCGCTCTTCGCGGTCGCATAGCGTCGTACCGGATTCGATGCGAAGACCGTCATCGGTGACGATGAAGAACGTAAACGTATGTTTACTCCTGCTGAGTTTTTAACACAATTACGCTCCCGCGTAAAACTTTTACTCTTAGCCCGAATCGAGGCTTATGCAAACATTAAAGTAAATTTTGAATTGTTTTCTGAATTTTTTCTGCATAAGGATGATTCGCTTTCAATTAAATCTTTTGCTATCGAAAACACTATCTTACATCAAAGTTATAATTTTGATGAAATGTACACAAACATTAGCCGTAAAATTTGTAAAAAAGTTGAAGAATTTGAGGAAAGAGATAGTGGTTGGGCTTATTTACGAAGCTTGTATCTAGAAAGTAAATATAAACAAATATAACCCGTTGAGAGCCTCGGGTTACTTAGATTTACCTAGCACCATAAAAAACAAACGTGCATGTATCAACATTAAAAATTCAGACGATTACTGCTTTTTGTGGTGTGTTATGGCATCACTTTTTCCTGCAAAAAATAACGCACACCGAACGACAGCATATCCGCACTTTGAAAGTGTACTTAATGTCAAAAATATGACCTTTCCAGTAGGGGTTCGCGGATATAATTTTTGAAAAGAATAATCCCGATATAAGTATTAATGTTTATGGTCTTAAAAATAACACTAAGGTTGTTGGACCTCTGTACAAATGTGAATTTCGAAAAGGACATCACGTCAACATGCTTTTTCTTGAAAATGGAAAACGCACACATTACTGTCAAATTAAAGATTTATCTAAATTACTTCGCAAGCAGTTAACATCATTCCAAAATATTTTTTATGTGAGGATTGTATGATATTTTTTGACGACAATCTTAAGCTCGAAGCTCACGTTTGCAGTGGTGTAGCAACAACGTTACCTAATCAGGGAACTCTAATACAATTTGAACATTATGAACGCATGCAAGACATGCCCTTCGTCTTATACGCAGACTTTGATTATTGTTAGAGCCAGTTGAATCAAATTCTGGAACAAGTTGCACAACGATTAAGCAAAAGCATGTGCCAGCTGCATTTGCTTACTATGTTGTATGCTACTACGACAGCTACCTTAATAAATATGTATCTTATCGAGGAGCTGACTGTGTGAAATTTTTTTTGATAACCTTCTATCTGATATTACTGTAATTTATAATATTTTACATTCATCGATCCCTATGTTCTTAACAGATGAAGATAGAACCAATTTTGTTCAAGCTAAAAATTGTTATCTTTGTAACAAAATATTATTTGACGACAAAGTAAAAGATCACTGCCATCTTACTGGGCGATATCGTGGTGCAGTACATTCTTATTGTAATATTAAATATTGTTTGCCTAAGTTCGTTCCCATATTTTTTCATAATTTAGCTGGTTATAAGTTTATCTTACAAAGACACCAAGCGTTACATTATACCCAATTCCACTAACACACACTAGCTTGGGGTCATTACAGGATAAAGTAAGTTACTAAAATAGATATAAAAAAAAAAAAAAAAAAATTTACTTACCTATATTTTTAATTATTATTATATATTTTTTTTAAATTTTGTGAAAAAATTAGCATAAGGGTTTTTTAAATGTTGTATTTTTTATTTGTTTTTTGTATTTTTACTTGATTTTTTTGATTATTTTTTTTTTACTTGTGTAAATTAGTTTTAAGTTTCTTTATTCCATTATATTTTTTACATTTTTGTTTTAAATTTGTTTTGTGTATATATATGGTATTAAATTATAAATTATTCAGTAGCAATTCAATTGAAAAAAAAAAACTAAAGTTGTTTATAACAAACCAATTTATTTAGGTTTTAGCATTTTGGGCCTTTCAAAATAAAAAATATGGTTTCAAAGATGACTAAACTAATAATTTGATTTGTAATGAGTAATGCAAGATTACGACTAAAACATATTTATATCCTTTAACATTGATATTTACCGCAGAAAAACTTTTAAGACGAATTATAAACTGGATCCTTCTTTTTTACTTAACAGCACCTAGCCTGAGTTTTTGAAGCTATGCTATTAAAAACAGATGTTAAATTAGAATTAATAAATGACTTGGAAATATTAAGAATGATACAAAAAAGGCATTCGCGGTGGTATATGTTTATGTTCTACAAGATATTCGAAAGCCAATAACAAGTATTTACAAACTTATGACCCCCGCAAAAAAGTGATAACTTCCTTGTTTATATTGATTGTAATAATCTTTATGGTTTTGCTATGTGCGCTTATTTACCTCATTCAAATTTTAAGTTATTAAGTGAATTAGAAATTTCAAATATATATATATATAGATTTTCAAAAAATATGCCTATTGACGGGGGATATTGGTTATATACTCGAAGTAGACTTAGAATACCCTAATCATTTGCATAATTATCATAACGATTTTCCATTCTGTGCTCAAAAAATTTGCTCCTCCAGGATCTAAAAACTTCGAAATTGATACCAAATTTATACGATAAGTTTTTTTATGTCATTCATTTTTTCTTCCTGAAAACATGTCTTAAACATGGTTTATTATTAAAAAAAAAAAAAAAATACACAGAGTAATTTAATTCAATCAGAGTCCATACTTAAAACAGTATATTGATATGAACACTGAGTTACGGAAAAAAGGTCAAATCTATATTTGAACAGGATTTCTTCAAACTTTTAAACAATAGTATATTTGGTAAGACATTAGAAGATACTGAGAAAAGGGTTAGTGTGAAGTTGAGACAAACCCATATATATATACATTGGCTTTTCCGTATTAGAAATATCCAAAAGTCACATGTTTGATTTTCACTACTCTATTATGAAACCTTTTTTATGGGGAAAAAATTAAAGCTTTGTTATACGGATACTGACAGTTTTTTTTTTATTCAATAGAAAGCAAAGATTTTTTATACAGATTTAAAGTTGAATTTTCTTAGATATTTCGATACTAGTAATTATCCATTAAATAATTGTTTTTCGGTATACCAAGTCTTAACAAAAAAGTACCGGGTCTCTTCAAAGATGAACTAGGTGGAAATTTTTGATTTCTGAGTTTGTTGGTTTAAGATCAAAATTATACTGTATAAAACAGTACAAGAGGAATTAAGAGGAATTACAGAAACAGGTTTTTTAAAAAATGTACATTTCGAAGATTACTATAATGTATTAGACAAAAAATACTTTTTTTAAGAAAGAAAAAAACATTATTTTTTAAATCTTTAAAGCATGAAGTATTTACCCAAGAACAGAACAAAATAGCTTTGTCAGGTAATGACGACAAACGCGTAATATTAAAAAATAAAATATCTACTATGTCTTGGGGTCACTGGGATTATATATTTTTTTTTTTTTTAACAACGATTGTTTTCACTGTGTTTTTAAATCTTATTATATTTGGGGCTAAAAATGTATTATTATTTATTATCATTACTAAGATTCATTGTTTGAATTAAAAAATAATATGAACCTGTTATAAAGTATTGTAACCCGTTTTTCAATATACTTAAGTAGTTGCTTTTTGCTCAGATTCATTGTTTGAATAGGAAACGTAACTTATATTATGAAATGTAATGTAAATTTATGTACCTACCCAGCTGTTTTAATATACCTAATAAAATATAAAAGTAACAAACAAACTTGTATTTTTATTTAATTTAGTATATACCTTTGTATAATAAAACATTGACGGTAAATAAGTAAGAAAATTCTAACGCAAACAAGTTTGAACAAGTCAGTTTCAGAGTAGGTTGTGTAATACAACTCTTCTGATTATAAGGTAATATGAAACCTATTTAATACAAATCAGGTCACGTTATTGCTAAGTTAATCATTCTTTATTAATATCAATAATATTTTTTTTTATTTTGCTAAATTGCAAATTACATGTGTAAAACAGGGAAGCATAAGTATGAAAAATAAAATAACCATGTAAATAACACAAAGAATCAGTTTATTGATAATAATATAAAAATCAAAATAAATTAAACTTAGACATGTTATTATCATAATACCATTTTCTAATACACACAGCATTATTTAATGCACAGTTTATTTTATGATTTACACAACTAAAGTCCGTTTTATTTTTACAAAATTTACTTTGTAACATTGAAAAATTAGGACATCCCTTTTCACCAATATCGATTACCACACAGTTTGCACATAAATCTTTGATCCACTTAATTTTTTCAAAACCCTTTGTAAATAACACAAAGAATCAGTTTATTGATAATAATATAAAAATCAAAATAAATTAAACTTAGACATGTTATTATCATAATACCATTTTCTAATACACACAGCATTATTTAATGCACAGTTTATTTTATGATTTACACAACTAAAGTCCGTTTTATTTTTACAAAATTTACTTTGTAACATTGAAAAATTAGGACATCCCTTTTCACCAATATCGATTACCACACAGTTTGCACATAAATCTTTGATCCACTTAATTTTTTCAAAACCCTTTGCAATAACTTTTTTATTCTTCAGATGAGGTATGATAACACGATGAAACTCCTTGTGTCTATGTAGCCCTCACACCAGCTAATTCCTCGGTTTCTTTCTAACCATCTGACTCGTTTCTTTTCTACTTCTGTGAGATGATGAAATGAGTATGGTGGCTTTACCAAAAAAGTTTGTGTATGTTCCTGGCTCGCAATGGCTACTTCTTTTACAATAAAATTGTTATTTATATCTTTAAATCCTTGAACATCCACTATAAGTGTATCTACGTTCATGATATCTTCTTTACGATGTTACTTAGTGGTTTGTATTCAACAATGCAATCGTTGAGAATAAAACAGTATGCTGTAGTCTTATCTGGTAAATAGGAACTGTTTTCAGATTATCTGTTTGTCTGCAGCAGTCAACTACAAACAGAGGTGCTATATCTTTAAATTATTTCTATGTTAGCAACGGTTCTCCGTTTTGTGAATGGTTGAAGCACGACTTCGTAAGAACACAATAATGCGCATGCGTTTTATATTAGTTGAGATCCTTAGAAATGTTTCTTGCAACAACTTGCCTAAACGACCAAATACATTAAGATATCGGAAAGTAATGTCAATTCATCATCAACAGCCTATAAACGTCCCACTGCTGGGCACAGGCCTCCCACGTGAACAATAGCACGTGGGGATATTGGGCCATAACCCGCCACGCTGGCCCAATGCGGGTTGGTGGGTTTTAACGACTGCCATCTTACGACATCAACCGGGACCAACGGCTTAACGTGCCTTCCGAAGCACGGAGGAGCTCGAGATGTTTTTTAATTGGTCACCCATCAGGCGACCCGGCATTGCGAAAGTTGCTTAGCGGGCAAGATCGCAAGCCGAACGCGCTAGCCGCTGCGCCATCGAGCTCCTCAATGTCAATTGTTAACGAACAATGGAGGTGATTAGATAATGAGAAAGAATTGTGGACGGTCCGACGGTGTAATCGCCAAAACACAGTGATAGTTAACAATAGAGGCAATTAGATAAGGAGCAAGGGTCGTCTTATTGTTAACAATAGAGGTAATTAGATAACGAAGAAGGACCATCCGTGAGTAACGTAACTCGGAAACGGCAAGAGATATCGCTCTGGGACCCAGCGCAATCGATTCAAATGGGGGGGTTTTCCTTTTTTTTTTTTTTTTTTTTTTTTTTTTTTTTAGGTTTGGTCGACCCTTGAAACGACTTTTTGATTCATTGAGCCAGAACCCGCGAATATGACTTTCCATACAAGTGAGCCAGAACTGTCGAATACACACTACTATCATAGGCAAACCGACTACACACACTCTACATTTTTCGTAGCTACACAAAGAGGTCTAAATGCCGTAGCGAATGCAAGGCCGTAGACGTTCGTAGCAGATTCTTTTACGATATTTAAAAAATACTATTTAAGCAGATATTTTTTTATACGCATTAATAACTCTTTTGAAATACATAATATTATATTTGTTTAAATGGCGGCATCGTATCTACAAAACGAGGCCTGTAAAAAATTGTAGTGGATTCTGTTACAAATCTTTTTAAAACACAAAAATTTCATATCGTTATATTTTTTGTATACTACTATATTGCAATACTTTATTTTGTAGTCAATGGCAAATTTTAAAGAAACATTTGTCAAAGAACAGATTGTGGTGTTAATTAGAAAATCGCGTGTTCTGTGAACAACAAAGGGAAGTCCATTATTTTCTACTGTTTGGCAGTTGGCAAGGGAAACGCAATGAAAAGATTTGCACGAGCTTCTTGGTGAAATGCATTTTTGAAGGGTCGTATTATAAGGACTCCTACTACTGTCACTAAAGATTGTTATTTTTAGAAAACTTTTAATTTTTAATCAGAATTTGAATAGACCTGTTTTCGGCAGAACAACCATACAGATTAAATTTAATGTAAATGTTATGATGTTTTGCACAACTAAGTTATTTTATTTAAAATTTAATCTTTGTTTTTGTTAAAAATGTAAATAATATTGATAACTAACGAGATCGTCAGTGCGTAAAAGACAAAAATACATTATTATATTTGCACTACCTGAGAACTCGGAGGAGCTCGATGGCGCAGTTGTTAACGCGCCCGGTCTGCGATTGCTAAGGTCAATCAACTTTTGCATAAGCCGATCATCGGATGGGTGACTAAAAATGTATCATCTCGAGCTCTTCCGTGCTTCGGAAGGCACGTAAAGCCGTTGGTCCCGGCTGCATTAGCAGTCGTTAGCAACCACTAATCCGCACTGGGCCCGCGTGGTGGTTAATCCATATATAGGGAAGGCTCGTGCCCCAGCAGTGGGGACCTAAAATGAGCTGATGATGATGATAAGAACTCGGAGATGATAACACTATTACAGGAAGAATCATGATTTCTTCGATATTTCTTTTACAGACTTCAGTCTAGGAGATGCGTAATTTTACATAATATCATAACCTTCATCACAGGGAGACACAGAAACATTCAAAAGTTCTAAACGTCACGATAAAAATATAATGTAACAAAACGCGTAAAAAAAGTTAAATCAGATCCTTAAAAAAATATACTTTATGTAAAACCTGGCTACTTCAGCTAATACTTCTTTGCTTAATTTGGATGGGACTCAGATTCGTCAGCCTGTGAGTGACAACAGTAGTTTACCTTACATACAACAATATCTTTGTTATGTACAAAGTTTGCGATCGCGACCGAGCACACTGATAAGGGTACCGTCACACTGCGGACGTGCTGTCAACCGCGCGGACGCGTCACGCCCGCTATCACACAGTGCAAACTTAGCTTTTGACATGTTTGACGACGCTATCGCGTGGCGAGAGTGGCACCAGAATCGCGCAAACAAATCCACTACTGATGAGTCTCATGTAGTATAAATATACTGCTATTGTATTGTGTGTATTATGGAGATACAAAGTTTGGTACGTTTGTAACGAATCCTTCGAAATTAGTTAGTCAAATTTTCTATTTTTAAGGAAAACTATGCTATCGTGGCTCATTGTTAGTGCACCTGACCCGGCATGTCATGGGGTGCGGGTTCGAATCCCGCTCGTGGTATTTTTTTTAACACTATCTTTTTTTCAAATTGTAGTTTTTTCGCAACAATATTTGCGTAAAATTATATGTAAATAATAAAAAATTCTGATATATTTGTTTCAACTGGATTTATGCGAATCGAAACTTTTCATAGTGGGTTTTAAATAACGAGTAAGACATTTCACAAATAGGCTGTTCATTCTCAAAACAAGATAAAAAACAAATGAGCAACCGTTCGGTAAGTCGCACGGCTGTGTTGTTTTACAAGCAATTCGTGAGTAGAAAACAAATGCGTTACGAAGATGGCCGAAAAAACAATCAATCAAGTGCAAAGGGAATGAATGAGCAAATTGACGCAAGAGGTCGTGTTACGGACGCGCCGGGACTCCTGAGAGCGCGTGGGTGCGGCGCTGTGTGCTGCTCGCCCCTCAATCGATAGCCGAACGTTTGCCAACCCCACCACGCCACCAACAGTTTGGGACGGCCTTAAATTATTCAGACTTCACTGTCAACGCTTTTGGATGAAGCAGTAAATTTTCAAACTGTGCAGATCAACGACTTTTTATCGTGTGAATCCTTGACTAATGTCATAGATTCATAATTCTACGAGCGGACGACCTAAAAGAACCAATAACAAAATGACTTTCATTTTACAGCATCCATGTGAAAAATATATTTTTCTTTCTTCCTTTATAGCTGGGCATCAAGCTTTATTATTTCTTTATTGTTTCCTAACTATTTAGGGCGCTTGTATCAGCATCTAGACTTCGTAGCTAAATCAGTGGCAATACGTATTCCTGTATTTATCAACTTCAAACCACTGACAGAGCTTAGTAGAGGTTTAGTGTTCAGATGAGATGTAATAATCTACTCGTAGTTCAAGTGGCCCAAAGTTCTTATCCTCGATAGACATGCTAAATCCGTAGTAATTGCACGACAACTGAGTAGCAGTATAAGCCTGGTATTAGTATAGGGTTGCTTTTAGGGTGGCAGAGAAGACTAAATTGATCTTTGATAGGTGATATAATTATGAACAAACTGAAATCAAAATAAGATTTAAAAATGATCTAACCATACTTATTAGTGCTAGTAGGTAGATATGTATGTGCATATAGAACAACGTTGCCTCATCGAGATACGCGTTAAAAGCCGGAAGGCAAAAAATTGAGGAGCTGTTTAATACAAAGTGCCAATAAAAGCTTTTTTTGAGTGACTATTAATTTGTATTTATATTATCAGCCTGTTTAATACACTGCCAATAAATAATATCTTGATTGATTTTAAAAATAATGTTTATATTGCAGAAGCTAATGTAATAAATGCAATAGTTTAAACTGGGAAAAGTATTGAATAGCGGTATTTCTAATTTGACACAGTCTGTTTGCAACATCAGTGTATGCTGCTGACCCAATATCATGATTTTATTCTCTAACTATGACTGTCTATCTGATTAGTTCTAACTGTTCTACTATTTTATATTACATTCTGAATAGTCTTATCCAACTCAATTATGACAAGATTGCCAAATGCAACAAAAAAAAAAGACCAATAAAAGACGTATTTATTTAAATGATAAATTTATCTATACTCATTAATTGCATAGTATGATAACCCCTACAAGTTGTAGGCTACAACCAGACCACTGCAATGCAAGGTGGTGACATAAATATGTGTATATATTTACATAATAACGTAATAAGTTCTACATGAATTAACTCGTAATGTGTAACAGCGTCACGTGAAGGGGCCATCTCCCACGATAACAAAACAAACAAAAATATTTACAAAGAAACGGGATTCCATACAAATTCCATTCCACCGTTTACCAACACAACTTTATTTGATTTATGACGAGTTTTAAAAAGCTTTATTAATATCGGTAGATTGTTTGGTTTATTTATTTCGGGCCTGCATCCTAACTTAGACTGGGCAGTGATCTTTTTTTTTTTTTTTTATATATACGGTTAAGCACAGTGCCTTGATCTCACCTGATGTTAAGTGATGATAAGGCCATTTGGTGGAAGCGCACTTCACCCGGGATCCTCAACTAGTGAGGCACTAGCTATCTTATCTCTAGCTGCCGGAACACAACAATGCTACAAACATTGTTATTATCGTTATCATTATTATTATTGTTATGATCGATCATCGTCTCGGCTTTGAGATATATTTTCAGATCGTGTAATACTGGCTACACATTAATGGTACGGTCGACGACGAAAGTTGCTATCCTCTTTAGTTGTAAGTTGTAAGTTGTAACAAAAATATGAACTAGTAGTTAATAATGAGCCTGTTAGATTCCTTATTTTGGTCAGTGACTGCGGTATTTTTACCCAACTGCAAAAGAAGGGTTATGTTTTTCGCGCCTATCTTGTATGTAATATTCTTTATTACCTCATATCTCCAGAACCGCTGAACGGATTTACATAATTGAGGTATTGTTAGATTCGTCTTAGCTGCCCAAGTGTTCTTAGATAGGTGACGTTGAAAAAAACAAACATAGCGGCTGGGCGACGCCATTGGAGGTGGTGAAAAACAAATTTTTTTTTTCGAATACTACATTATGGGTATCAAATAATAGGGCTCAACACAAGGATTTCAAAAAGGTATATCATGAAATTTGTCTAACTAAAAAGACATAAATTAAATTTAAAAAAAAATCATAGAACCCGCCTGCGTAAAAATCAATAAATAACTAAATAGAAAATCAACTGCAAAGGCCGGAACAAGATAAAAATTCAATTTATGTTGTATCATACATAACATGCAGTCGGAGGCATAAAATTTAATGATGTCACAATCAAAATAATAAAATCATTCTCTCTTTGTGCGTTCCTCCGACTGTGTGTTACGTATGATGTTGCATAAATTGAATTTTTATCTTGTTCCGGCCTTTTCAGTTGATTTTCTATTTAGTTACTTATTATTTTTTACGCATGCGGGTTTTTTGTTTTTTTTTTTTAAATTTTTATTTTATAGGTTACTTTCGTATCAAACAATATACGATCCGCCTAATGAAAACCGTTTACAATTGTCTATAAACACCAGTGATATATCGCTCGTACGTGACCGACCCTGTAAATACCTCTATACCCCTTTTCTAAAGAAACCTACGCCGCCGCCGCCGCCGTAGTCTCTTGAGAAGACCTCAGCATGTTTCTACAGCCAATAAGACGTAACGAGAGGAAATGCCTGCAAAACAGTACGGTTGCTCGGTTTGCAACAAAATGTAGTCATTTAAAACCGTTGCAATTAAATATAGTAATTTATTGTTATATTTCATATTTGACATTGCCTATAGGTAATAGTAGTTAATTCAGAGAATTATTGACAACATTTACACGAGGCGGATACGGCCAGACTAACCTAACTCAGTTACCAGAAGGTGCGATACAATACAGGTAGACTTTTTTTATCACCATCCAAACCTTCTGAGATGACTCCTGTGATACAAACAAACAACTCTTTCTATTGGACGAAATCAGCTGTTCCATACATTTTGGTCGAATGAATATTGATGTTTTGTATGGAACAGCAGATTTTTTTTTCGAGTTAAGAAGTTGGTCCAAAAAGTCGACCTGTATATGTCACACGTGGAATTTTTTACAAAACTATTTTGAACTAAAAGGTGTTTGTGTTGTTAAATGTACGCAATTAGAAACGATACGTAGACCGTAACTGCGTCTGTTAGTTAGTTGCGTGTTTATTTCAGTTCTAAACTATAAAAAAGTTTTTATTTAAAATTATTACGATTTGAAGGTCAAAATTTGCGTTCAAGTAGATAAATTGTGATGGATGGCTGATTTTGACGTAAATGCAAACTTATACAACCACGAGATGGGTTCTTATTTTAAACCTATGGGATAAAGAAACATTTTGTTATTCTTGTAAACATGTTTTTAGACGGGATGATGGAAAAACGCTACACAAATAGATTTATTACAAATGGTTACCTATTTTAAATCTGAATTTTTTTAGTACGAATTTCATTATCCCGTTAACGTTTTGCCACATTTTTGTTTTCCATATTTTCATTTTACCGAAAACACGATTGACATATTACTGATAATCCGATTTTCAAATTTAAAAAAAATTTCTATACGTTTTGAAGTATTACTCAACCTTTGATAAATATATTAATGTTAGACGATTTAGTTTCCAGAAAAACGTTTCCTATATAATAAAAAGACAAATATTATAAATAACAATTATATACAATCCATCAAGTTTATAAGCACGCTAACGCTTAACAGAAAAATAATAGCAATTTCATCTTTTGTTACATTACTCCAACAATAATATTAACAATTTCAAATATCAGCTTATGTAGGTAGGTATGACTTAAAGGTATGGTCATAAAAGTAAGGTATGTAAAAAAAAGTCGAACGTACAAAAACGTCGTTTCTGGCGCTTCGCCGCCCGCCGCCGCGGCAAGCTCGCTCCGCTCGCTTGGCTCGCGCGGTTTTGGTCACCATACCAACCTAACCTAACCTATTGACAGGCCTACGTCACTCCATGTACTTGCGCGCGTTAGATACCTACCGAGCGGCTTACCGCCGGCGATATAAAAGCCAGTGGACTGTCGCAAGCGCTCGTTATCGTACGCTCGTTCGCTGTGCACGTTGCGTCATTCATAAAACATCGATCATTTGAAGGTATTCTGTAGTTAAATAATTAAATAAGTATTGTAAATAGTGAATAAGTTTAATATAAATGTTGATCGACATTTGTGTAGTTTAAATTATTGTAAATAGTAATTAGGTGATTTAAAATCTCGTTTCAATAATATAAACCAATGCCGCCCGCGCCTGGAAATTTTTGTGAAGTTGATGATTGTAAATCTAATAAAAGGAATTAAAACCTGTCATTATTTAGTTTGCCTGTTGATGAAGAAAGGTAAGTACCTACCTAATGAAACTCTTTTAAGTATATACATTATAGATACCTACTTATTTGGATGAATTTATAGAATAAAATAGGTTGGTTTTAATTACTTACTTTCAACATTAAAGGCGGATTTTGAGTCACAACATAAAAATATAAATCTAAAAATGTATGAAACAATGTATGTATGAAATCGATTACGTTCCGACTCGCGTCGCGACACGACACGTCAGACAAATATAAATGACCTGTGACTATGTCTGCATTAAAGTTGTGACAACACGTTTGGTGTGGTGGTTAGTGACCCAGCCTGCCACGTCAGCGGTCGTGGGTTCGAATCCCGTTAGGGGCAAATGTTGGTATGATGAATGTGGATACCTATTTTATACTCGAGTTATGGGTGTTTATACTCGAGTTATAAGGAATATAATCCATCTCTATACCTACTCAGTTCTCTTTCATATCATAACACTTTCATACGAAGGAAAATCTATATTCCAGCAGTGGGATATTATGGACTGATGATGATGAAGATTTATAACTAAGTAGGTAATTCATTTAATATCATAGGTAACATTATAATGTTCTCTCATGGAACTCGGATTCATACTGATCATAAACAATTGAGCTTTTCAATTTATCATTCATTTTAATTTAGATTACAAAGCTTAAACAAGCCATTTAGACACAGGTTAATTTAGGTACAAGTTATTGTGTGTGAACAATATTTTTATCGTAGCAACAGCCCTATCATTACTACGATGGCAGCAAGGCCGCGCGGCTGCCAATCGATAACAACTCTATAATCGAGCCTATTAGGCATAATTTAGCACGCAGCGGTCGCCGACGCGTCGCGACGAAATGAAGTAGGCTATTAACGCGGTAGGTATACGAATTTTTGTAGGGAGTGATTTATCTGTTACGAACTAACTATTACCTAATCTGTGCTATTGAACTCTTTATTTTTTCAAAGCTTCGGTTCTATATGGCGGCGTGACCACAGATTAGGTAAAAGTTTAATTATTACGTAAATGTCGTTGCTCTAAAGACATTACATGTAATTTTTGGCAGAAAACATTTCATATCACGTTATTTTTTAGTTTTTGCGTGTTATTTTTCGTTTCGTTTCACTAAAATTAAATAATTGAAAAAAAAAGTAGACAAAAATTGATATCAGGGGTTTCAGTAACCCTACTTGTTTTTTATTTCGAATAATGTTGACAAATAAATAAGTGCGTTTGTAAGAATAGGGGAAAGGTTATTTTGATATTTAATACATCTAAAAACAATAGTAAAAAGGAAAAAAATGGTTTTGATAATCGGCTATTAGTTTTTCTGGAAAATAATACATATGTAAAATAAATTTATTACTTACAATATTATGTAAAAAAAATATATCTGGGATTCAAAAATTCGTTAAACAGTTTTCGAAGTTTTGAAATTCGAACAAAAAAGTTTCGAAAATAAGATTGTTTACTATTACAGATACACATAAGTATCTATATTTGTTTATTTATTTGCTATATTCCGGTTCTACCGGTCAAGTAAATGGCGCAATATCTATTGCAAGGGCCTGCTCCCACATACGGCGATGAACGAGCGAGTTAGCGAGCAACGGCAAAGAAGTAAATTTGGCAAAACAAGTGGGCGAATAGGAAGATACCAGCCACACTGCTTTAAATAAATAATTAGTAGTTTTATTTGATATCATTGAATAAAATAAATGAAGATATAATCCTATCGTCCTTCGCTCTCGCCGAATATGGTTATTTTAAAGTCACTTCAAAACGTGTTAGTGTCAGTTTAAACTATTCACAAATATTTTGCGTTTGTGTATGAACGAGCACAGCCCGGCCCCTGCATCAAACACAAGATCGTTTTGACAAAGCTAATATTTGTTCGTGTCACATAACCAGCCCCCCAACCGGCTAACACTCTCGCTTTCGATCGCTTTGAAAGCGAGGCCCTCGCCTCGCTCTCTAATATAATATCGAAATATAATATCGAATAATATCGAAAGCTATAGCCTATAGCTTTCGATATTGCTTTCTTATAGCTTTCGAAATGACAAGATGACGCCTCCTCCTCGCCTCGCCTTCAAAGCGATCGAAAGCGAGAGAGTTAGGCGGTCGACCCCCTGTACATACGACACGTTGGTATGATTTAAACTGTTTTTTAAATATATCAGAGCAAAATTTACTCCACTAACTGAAAACAATTTTCACAACACGGCCGGTACCCGACATATACCTATATAAAAATGAGATGGTCGGTGATTGTTTATTAAAACAAATTTTGTTTATAATAACATTAAAACGCCTTTGTTTTTATAGTGTCCTTCGTTTCTAAGTGGAACCACTCTAGTCTATGTGCCTTCTTAGATTAGAGCGGTTCTATTATCAGCAGAGCACCATCACCATTTTATGAGAGGTATTAAGTAAAGTTGGTGATAGAGCTTGTCCGCCTACCTGGCTTTATATTTTTGAATATTACTATACTATTTGAGTAACGTCAGTAGTATCGATTATTCCAGCAGTTAGTTTAAATGATATTAGCTTCAACTTTGGTATATTCATATAGTACTAGCTGACCCGACAGACGATGTCCTGGTGTCTAAGTTTTAATTAATAATGAGTGCCACGAACGCCATCTATTAAAAGTAATCCAAAGTGACGATTCCCATACAAAATTACCAATTTTTAATTTTTCGATATCTCAGCTGTTTTTTTGAGTTTTCCCTTGTTTTATTTCTAAACCATCCTTGTATTAGAGCGAATGAAACAAAATAAATATTATTGATATCGGTCAAACAATTTTTGAGTTTTAGCAAGAGACTAACGAACACCAATTTATTTTTATTTATATAAATAGATGGATATATAGATTTAGTTAATATTTTCAAAGGTTAAAAATGCGTCGTCAAAATCGTAGCTTCGGCTTGATTGTATTATACCTTTGGCTGTTCATCGTTTCTGGGCAACAACAAAATAGTTTGACAACATAGCTTTTCTGTGTAGTGTGAGGCTACGGGCCCAGTTTTCCTGTTTAGAATTTAAGAAAGCTAGTAGGTACTTCTGCTCGTGCAATTATCGTCGAATAGGCGGCATGCGGTCAAAGACGCGCGAACATCGAGGTAACACAGTTTCGTAACAAACAGGTAATACATGTTTGTAGCCAAGTTTAGGCTCCTATTGGTTAACAAGATGGATCGACAACATAACTGCTTCGGCCCCAAACTTTTCCTGTTAAAAATGTAAGTATAGCAGTACTCACTGCTCGTGGTCGTCGAGCAGGCGGCGGTCGATCGCGGGCGCGCGCGCGGCTGGCGCGAGCAGCCGCTGCGTGTCAGGTGCGCAGGCGCGGGCGAACGCGGCCGCCGCCTCCGCCGCAGCGTCCTCGTCGCACAGCGACGCGTCGTCCTCAGCTGCGGGACATTGGTTATGATCACTCAGTTGCATAAAATTAACATTATCCATTATGAATAATGCTATGAATAGCATCGTAGAGTTAGGACACTAAACAAGGAGACCTCACACGGTAAGCTGAATGCATACCGCCCTCGAGCAACGCACACCTTCTGCAATCTCCTTATTTTTTAGTTAGGTACTACAATTAATAGAGCGTGTGGAGCAGCGGCTTGCGCGTTTGGGGTGTTATCTTGCAAGTTAAGCAATTTTTGGAATACCGGATCGGATACTAGTTTCTTTATCACATTATTCATAGCCTTGTTTGTTATGTTGTTTAATAAATGAAATAAGTATTGCGAAACGTTCTATGTTCGAAGCCCACCTGAGGCTGTAAGTGTTAAATATTTTTTGAAAATGGTCCAGCACAGATATAAGACATAAAGAGTGATAATGATAAAAATTACTATTTTGCTTTAAGTTAATAAATGAACTCTGTCCTTTATTTATTATGTAACAAAGATAAAAGCACAAGAAGGCAGAACACTGACCGATCTCACACAATGAGAGAGCGGAAGGCGTTAACTTAAACAGGGTATTTGACAGGTTTTAGAAAAATATCATAATATATTTGCAATTTGATTAATTCGTTGTGAATTTCTTTATTTTTTATGAAAATCGCTATTAAAATTCTAATTAATAAAATAGCCGCCAAAACGATGCATGCAGATCACGTGATGTCGTGACGTCAGTTGCATGTAGGTAAACAAACTGTTAGATGTCAAATCACACCATACAAAACTTCGAGTGACATCTTTGATTTGCTTGCAAATGACGTCACATCACGTGACCAATCCCGTGCGTTTTCTATCACGTGGTCAATCATAAAAATTTAATTATTTTATAAATTACTAGCTGACCCGGCAAACGTCGTTTTGCCATAAAAAATAAAAAAAAAATTTAGGGGTGGACTACCCTTAACATTTAGGGGGATGAAAAATAGATGTTGGCCGATTCTCATAGATACCGGATAAGCACAAAAAATTTCATCAAAATCGGTCAAGCCGTTTCGGAGGAGTATGGCAACGAAAACTGTGACGCGAGAATTTTATATATTAGATTTTTTATAAAGATTATACTTATTTTAAAATTATGTGCTGGATAAATTGGCTTAAAAAATGTTTACTGTTAAGTTAACAACAGTTTGATCTATATTTTCATTGTAATCAAATATCTATGCCTTCTCACCACCTTCCCTAATGTCAGGGGCCTAAAGGCACTTGTGCACATTAACGTATATGTATACGTATGTATAATAAAGCATTCAAGATTCAGGCGGAGTGAATTTAGCTTAAAGATTTAAAATTCGCAAGCTAGCACGTTTACCTTAGATTGTTTAGTTAATCGTGTACATTTTGGAAAACGTAATCATACTTCCTCATGACTAATAAGTATAATTACATTGTGTAATTGTAATGAAAATGATAAAACGAAACACATTTTCATTTATTATCACTACATTTTTTATTATGTGAATGAGATTTAACGTTAACGCTTTTAAATAATATGATAACTGATTTGAAATAATAAAAAATCTGCAATGCGCAACCACTACTTTAGTGTGTTTGAACATAGATAATAGATGTAAAAAAGGTAAACAACAAACTCTTCAGTTATCTATAGATATAGCAGTATACTGCATAGCAGTAAATGTATCTTGTACGGAAGAGGCGTGGGAATATTAAAAACTTTATAATTTTATTTCAAACAGTAAGTCATCATCATCAGCTCATTTTATGTCCCCACTGCTGGGGCACGAGCCTTCCCTATGGATGGATAGGGAGAACGGGCCATAAACCACCACGCGGGCCTAGTGCGATTGTTAACGACTGCTAATGCAGACGGGTCCAACGGTTTTACGTGCCTTCCGAAGCATGGAGGAGCTCGAGATGTTAAATTTTTGATCACCCATCTGATGACTGGCCTTTGCGAAAGTTGCTTAACCTCAGCACTCGCAGACCGGGCGCGTTAACCACTGCGCCATCGAGCTCCTCCAAACAGTAAGTACATTTAACAAAACAATAATTTACTAAGGTAAAATAATTATACCTATAATTTACTAAGGTAAGGTTTACTAATTGTTTGATTAAAAGTACCTTCAGCTCATTCAGGCGTCCAGACTATATGGCAAAACATGTTATCATAGCATGTTTTATTAGTGTGCACAATAAGTGTCATTAAAACAATCTTATACTTATTGTTTAGTAACATTGTTATATAGCATAGTTATATAACATGTTACTTCATGTGGACTCACCTTTATATGAATGTTGCCCATTTATATTAAACAAGGTCTATTATGCCACTTCCAAGTCTTCCAACCTACCTTTGTTATTTATATATGACAAATACCAACACTACGTTCTAATCATTTCCGCAACATTTTTAGGCATCTCTTAGCGATAACAATTTAACTATATCTCACTGTCAGAACCGTTAAAGCCCTGAATCTAAATGACGCGCTGAGGCTTTATAGTATTTGTAAGGCTTGTCGGAGATTGGTCTCGGAGCACAATGCAACTTCAGTAACGAGGCTGCCTTTTGTGTAATTAGTTCTGTACAGTGACTCAAACTCTGTAACATTGTATCGTAAAGTCGCGGAATACCTAATTCGCGAAGTGCGTACCGCCTGAGTCTTCAATGAACTCATTCGCGTAAGGAATAATTCTCAAAAGGTCTAAAAAGTAAAATCACTGAACTAAAGGACTAACACATGAAACGACTTTAACCTTTCGTATGCTTAGCGCCAGATCCGTCCTACAAACAATTAAAATTCTGTTGTGTCTGTATGCACAGCAGAAGACAAATTAAAAGCCCGATAATAAATAATAACACTTGGAGAGGCCTACGTCCAGCAGTGGACTAGTATAGGCTGATGATGATGAATAAATTAATTGCTTTTCAATATATTACAATAAGGTAACTCGAATTGTAAGCTTGCAGTACAGTGTAACGGATTATTATCCACCAAAGAGTTAAAACACTTTCAAACAACTTGATCGAATGAATACTACCTGTATCAGGTCGGGTGTGATTTACAAATAAATTCCCTAGTTTTTTCAACCTTGGACAATCAATATTGGTTCACACCTCGAGGTGCGAAACCGCGAATGACAATGTATGTAAACTACTCATAAGATATTTAATAAGTTGTATTTAAATCCCGCTAGAAAAACTGCAAACAAAGATGGGAAAATATTTGCATCCATTGTTTACAGACCATACTACGAATTCTTTTATCTAGTTTGATAAAGCTAAATCTTTAAGTCATTTAGAAGATACTTTGTGCTGGTTACGTCTTACATAATTAATGTTCATATCAGTAAGTAATCTTGGTTGATTTGATAACTTAAAAAATCAGAAGCAGTTAAATAAATGTTACATCTCTTACACCACTTCATCATCATCATCATCATCAGCCATATGACGCCCACTTACCTAACCCAAATTGAGTTTACTGTGTACTATTGATACGTGACAACGGATAAACTTGCATGAATAAGTATAAAGACATCCATATATTAGGTACTTATACATGGAAACATCAAATAAATACATACTTAGCTCTACAGAAAAAAAAGAATAAAAACCGGGACTTTGGGAGTGGTAGGCAGAGTCACTAAAATTACTCCAAACAATAGCAAACGTAAAGAAATAAGTTATTAACTTTAATTTTAAAGTTGAAAGTATACGGTATTTACTTGTAAATTTTTTATGAATTCTTAAATTAGAGATAGTTCAAGTTGTAGGTTTTATTGTTTCCGATTGCTTTAGCAACATGAGGCGTGTCGCACATTCTTAGATGTGAGGCATAACTAGTTTATGCAATAACTAGTACAAGTAAATTTATAAATTACTGTTAATTGTCAAAAGAATGGGATAAACTGAAGTACCAAATACCTACGTTACAAACATATACTATCGCAAAACATTGTACTCCCAAATAAAGCCTCTTTGACACGACAAGGAACAATGCCTATCAACAGTTTGACAGTATCGCGGGCAGGTACTCACGGTCGAATTCGAAGCCCTCGTTGAACATAACACATCTGACAGTATCGGAACGCGTCTTAAACAACATGGCGTTTGGGCGGGAAGCAAACGTCAGATACACCATCACACATACGACAGCACAGGAACAGGAACAATAATGTACTCATGTACTTTATTTCACTTCGCACACAATTGTTTTTGAATTTATCACTGTATTTGTATTAATCAATAAATTTTCACTGAATAATTTTGGGTGTTTCATTAATTTTTGCCTAATGATTTGCTAGTAAACTAGATACTAGAGCTAGCTACAAGATTGTTTTAAAGAAAACAGTAAACATCAGTGCACGTTGAGTTCAGATAAAAATATGACGAGTACTTTGTCAAAATCTGGCGGGAAGTGGCAAGCGTCTGTCGCTAGCACAACAATCTCTAAAGGCTGATTCAGACTGTGGATAATTTTGTCGAGTATCGAAATATTAAGTTACATGTAAGTATCAAGTGATCGTCAGTGTGAGATTCGTCAGGCAAAAATTTTAACTCTTCTCGTTTGTCTATAGGAGGCGCGCGGAGGCGGAATAGAACATCAATAGGCACCCAGATGACCGCTCTTCCAACTAAGTGGCCGACATATGAAGAACTGCAGTTCGAATTGAGAAAGGGTTTGAGTTGGGGTTCTTGGGGTTAAGTCCCTCCTAAACTTAGTCGTCTTTTCTCGAGTTCCATATTCAGTTTACAGATTTATGGCATTCTCATGCAAATACATTTTTTTAAAGTAATTAAGCAACAAGAATTTGTATTATGACTTTTGGTGACAAACGAGGTATGTTGCAATTTGGTCATACAAATTCTCGCTTTCATTAACGTGATCGAATGGTAATTAAACTCGCACTCGCACTCTCTCACTCGATAATCGACTATACTTCGAAAACTAGTCAAATTCTAAGACCGCGTTCACACTAGTGTAACTGTTGAATTCGTGGACCTAAGTGAGATACAGAGCTGACATAAGTCATTTCAAAACTAGAGGGACACTTAGTTCATTAGTTTCATAACGTTCATTATGCAAAAGGTATAGTAAATAGGTCGTTGATAAATGCAATTGATTTTGTAACTTTCATGATAAAAATTTCCAAACATTTCATGAAAGTGTAGTCGTTACATTCAACTGGTTTAAACGAGGATAAAAGAAAATACATATTGATTTCAACATGAAATTTCTAGTTGTGCAATGTTTAATTAAGTAGAATTTTACAGAATATGGATTAATTAATTATTTGTAGATTTCGTTTCATGAATCATGTCATAATTGAAAAGAAATGAAAATTTGATTATTTGCATATTCAAATCGCAGACATACGCGTAAACGTAAATTAGTTAGAGCATTGACTATTAATGACGTCACTAAAGCAATACTTAATGCGTCATTCATATTAGATTATACGCTCGCTACGTTCATAGCCACATTGTAAAACGAAATAGTTTAACAATAATTAACACTACATATTTTTTATTTTGTCATTGACAATCAATGACATGTAAATTTCGGTGATTGTTTTTAAATTCGAAGGAGGCAAACGAGCAGGCGGGTCACCTGATGGGAAGCAATCACCGCCGCCCATGGACAGCCAAGACCAGAGGAATCGCAGATGCGTTGCCCGCCTTTAAGGAAGAAATAGGCTCGTTTCTTGAAGATCCCTAAGTCATAAGGACAGTAGTAGACCGCCATCCATCAAGATGGTGTGGATGGAAAGACAGTCGATTGCGTGTAGTGCGGTGAAGGAAATCAGCGGCAGGGATCAAACCGAACAATTCCTCAGAGCACTCCCCATGATAAAGGCGATAAAATATTTAGAGAGACAAAATAAAATAAATATTTCTTATGTATCATCTTTGTTATAACGTAATAAATATTTTTTATTAGTATACTAAACATCTACAGCACGAAAGTTTAACTGATTAAAATTCTTATTGTTCCGTCTCAAGGTATTAAAGTTTTCTTAGCTGTTTGAAAACTTGCTATTTTATAAATAAAAATGATATTTTGTTGCATTTTCTTGGATCCAAAACATTTAATGTGCTAGTGAGTTACATTTATTTGATCATAATATATCTTACACGTTTATTATATAAAACCAATTTATCTGTTCTAAATAATAAATTTATTCTTAACTTTTGGGAGATAATGATAAATTGTTATATGCGCACACATAATTCTTCACCATTATCATCATCATCTCAACTCCACTGCTGGATTTGTTAAGCAGTGGACGTGTTTTGGATTTTGGTTCTCCCAAGGATCTCCATAGCGACCAGTTTCGTGCTGCTCGCGTCCAGCATTATTATGC
>CAUJAO010000219.1:0-124600 GCA_963082485.1 Eudonia mercurella
GGTGAGCGTAGATGAGGTCTAAGATGGAGCGAGCTGCCCTAGAAGATGCCTATTAACTCTCGCCTTGAAGGAATTCAGGTTATAAGTTTTTGGGAACACAGACGATGGCAGAGAATTCCACTCCTTGCCAGTGCGCAGCAAAAATGATGACATGAAGCGCTTAGTGCGACATAGTGGAATTTCAACTAGGTGGGGATGATATCCTGCAGTACGTCTGGAGGTTCGGTGGTAAAAGGGCGATGGTGGTATGAGCTCGAAAAGCTCCCCGGCACACTCTCCGTGGTAAAGTCGGTAAAAGACACACAGGCAGGCGACACGACGCCGATGTGCGAGGCTGGTAAGCTTGGCCTCGACAAGCGCATCATCACCGATGAGCCTTATAGCTCTGCGTTCCACCGAGTCGAGTGCGGCCAACTGGTATTTGGCAGATCCGTCCAAAGGTGACTGCAGTATTCCATGCACGATCGGACTTGAGCCTTGTACAGGCTAAGGATCTGCTCTGGTGTGAAATACTGCCGCACCTTGTTCAGGATGCCCAGCTTTTTTGCTGCAATCTGAGCTTTGGACTCGATGGTTAAGCCGAAGTTGAGATTTGCAGTCAACTCCATGCCTAACAGCTCAAGGGTGCCCTTGATTGGGATGGACGTACCACGGAAAGTAGGAGTCAGAAGAAATGGACTCCTTTTGGCGGAGAACAGACACGCTTGTGTTTTGGAGGCGTTGAAACGGACCAGGTTGTCGTCCCCCCAATTGGAGACGAGGTTTAAGGTCGCGTCTGCTCGCTCAACCATGGCCTCTCTTAGAGAGTGAATGTTTCCCTCTCTGGCTCCCGCAGCCGGAATGTATCTTTCTGCAACAGTACTATCGTCTGCGTACCCAACTATCCCTGGCTGAAGCAGGTCGTTGATGTGAAGCAGGAAAAGAGTTGCCGAAAGAACAGACCCTTGAGGAACTCCGGCGTCGATAGCCATGATGTCAGAGGAGCAGCCATCAATGACTACTCTGATCGACCGCTCACTCAAAAAGTCTGTGATCCAATTGCAAAAGCCAGTAGGGATGCCGTACGCGGGAAGCTTGCTTATCAGACTTTTATGCCAAACCCTGTCAAAAGTTTTCGAGATGTCCAAGGACACGGCAAGGGCTTCGCCGTGTTTCTCGATGGCTTCACCCCAACAGTGCGTGACGTACACTAAGAGGTCCCCAGTAGACCGTCCCTGGCGGAAGCCGTACTGACGATCGCTGAGGAGATCGTTGTGCTCTAGGTACGTCAGCAGTTTGTGGTTTAGGACCTTTTCCATAGGTCGTCTCGTCCATTCCATAGGATTATGGAGGTTATGGCGATTGGTCTGTAGTTTGCAGGGTCGGCACGACTACCCTTCTTGGGAACAGGCTGAACATTAGCTAGCTTCCACGATTTTGGCACCACTCCCTGCTTAAGAGAGAGGCGATACAAGCGCGTCAAAACAGGAGACAACTCAGGTGCACAATTCCTCAAAACTACCCGGTATCCCATCTGGACCACTGGCCTTATTGACGTCGAGATTTCGGAGTACTCTACGAACCTCTTTGTTGTGGATAATGATCTCCGACATGTAGGAGTCATGGTGAGGTATGCTAGGTGGTGATTTAGAGCCCGAATCAAGGCGCGAATTACTTGCGAAGAGGGATGCAAACAAGTTCGCCTTCTCTAACGCGGTGTGAGCCAATGACCCATCTGGTTTGAGCATGGGAGGAAGTAAAGGATGGCAGAAGTTGGTCTCGATCGATTTGGAAAGGGACCAAAACTGCTTGCTACCTTGTGGGTAGGACGCCAGCTTGGCCCCAATACGACCTACATGATCGAAACGTGCTTTCCTTAGCACCCGTTTACAGAACTTGGCGGCAGAATTAAAGGCTCTCTTCTTTGCGTGGATACTGCCATCTCCGCGTTTGCAACCGCGAGCCTGGGCCCAGGCTTGGTACGCTGCCTCCTTCCGCGCTTCAGCGTGAGCGCAGTCAGCATTGAACCATGGACGGGCCCTAATGCCTATGGGGACGTCAGAGAATGGGATAAAATATTCCATTCCCTGGCGTATCACGTCTGCGATTGCGCCGGCACAGACAGAAGGTTCGCTCGAAGAGAAGCACAGTTGCCGCCAAGGATAAGACGCGAAGAAGTGCCGCATCTCATCCCAATCTGCCGACCCATACCTCCATACTCGCCTCGATCTTCGAAAGGTAGTGTCCGGAGGAGAGCATAACGATACGGATTTCACCAGACAGTGGTCAGAAGATCCCAGCGGAGCCGAGACCGATACTGAGTGTCTGTCTGGATCAGTTGTCAGCAGAAGGTCTAGGCAATTGGGTGTGTGGCCGTCAACATCCGGTATGCGGGTTGCTTGGTTCACTAGCTGGGAGAGGTTTTGCGATAACGCAAACTTGCGTGCCTCTCTTCCAGCATGATCCATTTTCTGGAACGGGAATAGCCAATCGCTATGGTGAGCGTTGAAGTCCCCCAGAAAAACAAGCTCCGCAGTTGGATACTTTCGTTGGGCCAGGTCAGCTGCCTCAGTGAGGTGGTCAAACAACCGAGTCGTCTCCTGATCTCCGCTGTGCGACCGATAGACACCGACATAGAGAGTTTTCTCTATGCCGGTGTCTACCAGCAACCATAATGTAGATAAACCTGAAACCTCGTAGCTGGTGAGACGTCGACAGCACACGCCATCGCGGACATACGCACAGACCCCGGCTTGCTTCTTGAACTTATGCTCAAGCGAGTAGCCGGGATACTTAAGGTAGGCTACGTCTGACGGTTTCGCTATCTTCGTCTCAGTAAGAAATAGCAAGTGTGGTTTTTCGGTCTCGAGATGGTAGTGGACCGGTTGGAGGTTTGAGTGCAGACCTCGGATGTTTGTGAGGTGCACTTTGGTTGGGAGGAAGTGCAGCCGTTGTACACACTTACTTTTTAAAACTTTTCGCTTCATATTGAGGTGAGGTGGTTTTGCTGGGGTATCAAAAGCCAGCCAGGTGCAGTTTGGTTACCAAACACGGCACTCATGATCATCAGTGTACTAAAGAAAATACTCATGTGGAGACCGCGGGGACGCCCGTGGCCCCCTGGAAATTGACACCGGGTCCTCCCTTCCAGTCGCCAACTGGCACGGTGGAGACATTCCAGGATTTTTCGCGAGGTGGCGGGGCAGCCTTTCGTACGTGGCTGGTGCACTACTTGGGCCCCCTACTGCCTGCGGTCGGCCAACGGCTAAAACCGTGCCACGGATCCCGCTACCCTCCACGATGAGCTTTTCAGCACAGATTTGATCAGAGTCCGAGACCGGTCCTTCTGACGCTACTGCCAGCCATCAAGCCCCCAAAGGCACTGGCATTCCTACTATGCTACGACGGAACACAGCAAGCTGCTTGACGTCAGTCTGAAATAGGAAGGTGGTAGCGAGCCAGGCGGACCCTTTCGAGCCCTACCACCACTATGGGGGATTTTCAGCCGCCTCTACTTGACAGTGGAGACGTTGCCCGGGGTGGACCGCTAGGAGGTAAATCCCCAACCACCCCAGTCACGGGGGGTCGCGTGTTTAAAGGCCGAGTCAAGTTTTATTTTTCGGTATTAGTCTAGGAAAGGTGGTACCACCCCTGATTTCAGAGCCCGATTTGTTAATAGACTTCGCTGCCCCCAGCGTATCGGCGAGTTTCTCGCCGAATAAAATGTAAAATAAAACATAACATAACTTCCTTCTTAATGCACGAACTGATGAAGCCTCTTCTCATCATTGCTTCGTTGTGTTGAACATCGCAAACTATGCGGCCTGCATCGATAAGAAGTTTTAACATCTCAGCATCCTTTTGATCTTGAGAAAGTGCCCGTCTTAAAGCCTGGCCAATACAGGAAATCGCTGCGGATATCTGTTTTTGTTTATTTTGCATAGCCGTATCTTTTTTCTGTAAGGATTCGGAAAGCGCAGCTTTCACTTCCAAATTTAATGCCGGCGGGTCTATAAGTTTGCAATTCTCAGGCGTCAAATATTTACTTGGAATTCTTTCCTTGTATCTTTATTAACACCTGATGTAGCGACATGTTCCCACCTGTTTGCTATGTCATTCTGGAGCTTTGGGCCAAATTTTTTGTCTTTGGTGGGCGTTTCCCCCAAAAAGATCAAAATAACATCACTTGATGATACACGGGTACATAACACTTGGTAATAGTCCCAAAAAACTATACACTGTTACTATACATTGTAAGGCAAAATCCCTTCCAGATGTGCACATACTATGTAGGTATCTATGCAAGGCAAAGCCACTTTACATAAAAATGTTTCGAGCTATGCACATTGCAAAGCCCTTGGGCTATATCGTCATCCGGAGGCTTGTCGACACTGCTTATCGTTTCCGTTGTGTGCATAGCAGCGGCAGTGTCAAGGTCATTAGTGTCATCGTGCATTTCGTACATCGGTAACAGGTCATCGACGGTTAAAAATCAAAAGCGGAAATTAAGCCGCTAGAAAATATGCACTATCATACGTGACACGTAGGTTAGTAAAATAAAAAAACGGTATAGAAAAGGCATATCCACTTGAGATATACACAGTCATTTGCCGAATATAAGTTTTACATACTAATTGTCGATAGACAAACGGGTACATAACACTTGGTAATAGTCACAAAAAACTATACACTGTTACTATACGTTGTAAGGCAAAATCCCTTCCAGATGTGCACATACTATGTAGGTATCTATGCAAGGCAAAGCCACTTTACATAATAATGTTTCGAGCTATGCACATTGCAAAAGTTATAACATGGTTATAACAAAATGAAAAAAGGGTCAGTAACTAACCTTCATTTATTGACGGAATAGGTTTATTACTCGGCGTAGACGAATCACTAGAACTTGAATGTTTACGGCGCAGACGCTTCTTACGTTTTTTCATTTTATTCCATTCGTTTTAACTTTTTCCACAATTTATCACTGTCTTCGTCCTCTGAATGTTTTCTTTTAGGCATATTGGAAGTAATTACAACAATTAATGCACAATTATTCTGAAATATAAAAAAGCGGGAAATAACGTGGTGAACGGCGCGGCACTAGAAACGCGAATGACAGGTAGCGCCCTGTAGCGGTTGACGTGTGACGATCTACCCGCCATTACAAATTGTAACTTTTAAATTCTTAATTTGTTAGGTTTAAATCAAAAATACATTTTATTTAATTTTTAATTGATATTTATCATTTAAACTATAGTGGATGAATGGCGAGCTAGTACGCGCTACTACAGGTTTAACTAATCTCGAGAACGAAGCAATAAAGTATAATAGACAGTCACCAAAATATTATAGACCTCTCATGCAATGCTTTGTTAATAGCTTTTAGCTAGCTTTTTCCAAATAAAACCATTTAATCGTTTAAATCTAATCTATTCAGGACTAAATACAAGAAAAAAAAGTTTGTTTTCTTCACTTTAAAAGAAAAATACTGATCACGCTCTATCTATTAATATTATGTCAAATAAACAATAAACCTTAAAATAAGTGACGTAATAGTATTTTCATACAATTTATAGTTCCGATGTAAAATCATAGATGGCGTGATTATACAATCCTGAATCGCGGTATCAAGATGTTTATAAATTTGTATATACAACGTGTATCAGACAGGTTCAGCCATAAACCAGGGTTTCAAACTATCCCTAGTATAGACCCTTTCTATAAATACTCTAGTAAGATAAGCGCAATTTAATTTGTTTTTGCATTTACAAACAAAGTTAATCTGTCGTTAATTTATAATCAAAACAAGCTAAACCCATCACTAGCAGGGTCATGAACTCTGTTTGGTGCACTGCCTACACTGCACCTCCTGTTTGTAAAATTGCGTGTCCTAGTTTTGGCCGCCACGCCCCCTACCAGGCGCACAGTTTTACAAACAGGAGGTGGTACTGTAGTTCGCCCGCTCAAAGAGTTGCCGGTTACTGTCGGCGCAAGCGGCGAAAGTCAAAACCTTTGACGGCACATTTTGTTTGTCGGGTTGTTTGTCGGCAGTCGATTGGCGGCACCGGCGAAAGTCAAAACCTTTGACGGCACATTTTGTTTGTCGGGTTGTTTGTCGGCAGTCGATTGGCGGCATTTTTTGTTGGATTTGGTAGACTGACAAAACAAAGACAGATATGTAAGTAGGCAGCTATTTTACTTTCGTGATTTAATAATTTAAATTCAGTAGTTACCTAAGTAATTATCATCAAAGTAATAAAAAGATTTTCATTTTACATCCACATTATCTACTTTAGAGTACTTTAGACTTACCTACGAGTAGGTACCTACATAGGTCCTTGATTAAAATGACTTCAAAGCAAAAGAAAGCGTAGCACTTAGGTGTAGTGTAGCACCCTAGCTGTGATAAAAAAGTCCACTCCACTTCACATGCACAGTTTACAAAAATGGCTCAAAATGTCCGCCTTGTCGCTGGATGCAAGTTTGCGCCCGACGCAAAACGGACTCTTCTGCGTTTTGAAGCATCTGTGGTGTGATGCTTAGAAAGGCAGCTGTGATACGATCCTTCATTTCTTCGGCAGTATCGCAAGCCACGGCGTACACCAAACTCTTAACATGCCCCCATAAAAAAAAATCAAGAGGTGTAAGGTCCGGCGATCGCGGTGGCATGTTTAGCTGGACCTCCGGACTCGTCCCACGAAAGGATCCAGTCTGCTGGAGACGCATAACCATTCGTCGAAAGCAATCCGCCGATGGCAAGCTTCGCTGCTCAGCTTCTGGTCTACCGTCGATGAATCTCTCGCGGTACAGTTCACGAGCACCACGTAGACTGCCATTAGCTGCCCCGACACAAAGAATCATTTCGTAATACACCTGATTACTTAGAAATGCCATATTAACTTAATAGGTAGTCGAATCGAAACCGAACAGCAAAAAAACGAAAAGTAGGTGTGCACTCTGAAAGCTTTCACAAACGACTGCGAAAAAATTATAGGCAAACAACCCCAAGGCGCCGCCCGCCTTGGTAGGTACCAAGGCGGGCGGCGCCACCTACTAGAACTAGAAGTTGCTCCTGGTACTTTTTAGGGCTTTTAGGGATCGAAAATAATTATTGTGTAGACTTGATAATAATTGTGAATTAGTGATAGATAAGCTTAGATAAATTTTTGTATTAATAAATGTCAAACATAATCGAATCATGGCTGCCTTAACCACTACGCTACCGAGGACTGGTTTTATCCATCGATATTTGTCAGCGCTCGATGTGTATTTTTTTAGCTTTATCCCGTTGCTTTATCAAATCTTAGAAGTTTGCATTTCTTAGATATTTTAGCGTTATTTTAGCGTTTCATAACGCTTAGATAATTTTTTGCATTGTAAAAGTTCAGGTTCAGTTCAACTCAGGCGGGAATCGAACTATGTAACTTTTGCAATCGGGGCGGCATTTTAACCACTTGACAAATGAGTCTGCGGACTCTGGATTGGACTATGGAGACTGGTGTTGGTGGTTGTTGGTGTCGGTGGCGGAAGGTGTGTGGTTCAATTCTTGTCCGAGGTGTTCAACTTTTTTTCAGTGCAGTGCAGTAACTTGCAACGATTTTAGACTAGTAGGTAGACATTTATCTGTCCACTCGCAGTGCTAGTTACTACTAACCCCCATATTCATAAAAAACTATTTAAGTATAATTTAGTTAATAATTGTTTTGTCTCTTTTCCTCAAATTTAAAATGACGTGTGTGTGACGTTGACAAAACAATATTTAACTAAATAATGCTTAAATAGTTTTTATGAATAAGGGGGTAGTACTTTCCGAAGTCACAGAATACAAACCGATGTCAAAGTATACTACCAAAGTGTAAACTGGCTTAAGCGCTGCGAAACACCACTCACTGGCATTATGTAAGTACTAGCTGTGCCCTGCGGTTTCACCCGCGTTAATTAGCGACTGTTCCACTCCTATTAGTCATAGCGTGATGTAATATAGCCTATAGCCTTCCTCAATAAATGGACTATTTAACACAAAAAGAATTTTTCAATTCGAACCAGTAGTTCCTGAGATTAGCGCGTTCAAACAAACAAACAAACAAACTCTTCAGCTTTATAATATTAGTATTAATTAAATAATGCTTAAATAGTTTTTATGAATAAGGGGGTAGTACTTTCCGAAGTCACAGAATACAAACCGATGTCAAAGTATACTACCAAAGTGTAAACTGGCTTAAGAGCGTGCATTCTATTTCGCGTAACTCAAAACCTCCGCGATCTCGAAAACGTGTTGTAGTGTGCGTACGTACACATATACATCAGCTAGACAGTGGCACAAAATAAGGTGACCCAGAAGACAATCTCAATACTTAACGCGCTCAAGCAACGCATACATAGACAACCTCTCACAAACACGGATCTCGGAACGGCTCGGAACATTTTGAGCGCAGCTGTTGCGAGATTCCGTGTCCGTGATAGGTTGCCTATATGTCTGCGTTGCTCGAGCGCCTTTGTATGAAGCTTAACTTCTGTAGTCTCCTTATTTTGTGCAATAACGACGGTGACGTGCACTGTCGTAGGAAGAATTTTGATACTTTCATTATTTATTTGTACAAGTTTGTTCTATTTAGTGAATTTGGCATATTCGTAAATTCAGGTATTTATCTCTTATTGTTTAAATAAGTTGTTGTATATTTTATTTCTTACTAACTATTAAGTTAAATTATACGACAACATTTTAGGAAATATGGGTGTGGTCGACAGTTCGATTTAATTCGATATAATATTGGTGAAACAAAAAATTGGTGAGCCAAAGAACCAAAGAACTTTCGTACGTACCATCCTAAGAGTCGTGACATTATAGATTATTTCTATTATTTTTTTATCTATAGCACAAACTACTTAGTTTGGGACTTGGCTCGGGCCTCGAGCTCAACTCACCAAAGATTTCTCACAATCGGATGATATGTATAAACCTGCACAAAGAAGAAAGAAACAAACAAAAATATATTTTATTCAAGTAAACTTTTTGAAGGCTGTTTTGGATAGTCCAACAGCCAAGCGAAGCGAAGCGCAAGGGCACTATTACCTACCTTTTCTCGAAGCGCTTCGTCGTTTTTTTAACCCTCATCACTAGGGTTTGGATTATTCCAGATAAACAAAATTTGTTACTAAAATATAGTTATTTATAACAGAAAAGTAATTAACAGTGAATAAATGTGTCACCTTACGCCCATGTGACGGTAGTGAAACGGCCAAGCTACATATTTTGATAAAGGTGTAGAGTTTGTGAAGTTAGGGCTTGGAGAGTTAGAAGCTTGGCTCTACGTGAGATTTGACAACTTTTTGACAGTGCGAACCATTATGGTCTCGTCTTGGCAACATTTTACATAAAAATGTTTTTGGTGGTAGTAGTAGTTCTATTAAAAAAATCCATCTAGAAAATACATCAATTGGCTAACAAGAAAAAGGAGTGCAAGGAACTTACCGGTTTTTAAGAGAAGTAAATGACAACATTTCAATAGACTCGTGTGCGTAAAGTGATGAACAATCAATATTTATTATTACAATAGTTAGTAATCATGAAATTACAAATAATTTTATGTTCAAAAAGACGTGTCTCTTATCGGTATTGACCGATTTTTTCTTGCTTAAATCTGCTTGGTAGAATGTTTTTTGTATATTATTTAAAAAATAATGAACATGGAGAAGACAAAAGTTATGTCGCACTAAGGTTGGGGACTCTGGCCTTGAAGTTGTGGACGATTATGTTTACCTGGGGCAAACGGTCCAGCTAGGTAGGTCCAACTTCAGCAATGAGGTGAATCATCGAATCCAATTAGGCTGGGCAGCGTTCGGTTAGCTACGAAATATCTTCTCGTCCGATATTACGCAATGTCAGACAAAAGTTTTTGACCTGTGTGTGTTGCCAGTGATGACATACGAGACTGAGACGTGGTCGCTCACTATGGGCTTTATCAGAAGGCTCAAGGTAACTCAAAGAACAATGGAGAGGGCTATGCTCGGGGTTTCTCTGGGTGATCAAATCAGAAATGAGGAGATCCGTAGAAGAACAAAGGTTACCGACATAGCCCGAAGAGTTACTAAGCTCAAGTGGCAGTGGACAGGGCACATTGCTCGCAAGACTGATGGCCGCTGGGGCGGAACAGTCCTTGAGTGGCGACCGCGGCTCGGAAAGCGCAGTGTGGGCAGACCCCCAACAAGGTGGACCGAAGATCTGGTGAAGGTCGCGGGAAGCCGCTGGATGCGAGCAGCTCAAAACCGGTCGTTGTGGAGGTCCTTGGGGGAGACCTTTGTCCAGCAGTGGGCGTCTTTTGGCTGAGATGATGATAATGATGATGGTATTATTTTTTGTAGATTAAAACTGATCACCTCTTGTTAGTTGGCTGGTTTTTAGTAGAAATTCTTTTTTGGTCCTACTTACCTACTAACTAATTATTTGTTTTGTGCTAACACAAATAATTAGTTTTTCCAAAAAGAAATAATAAAAAATTATTAGTCTTTTTAAAACCACGGAAACAAGAATAATTATGTTTTAATTTTAAAAGGGGTTTTTAAGTTTCCTTTTAAAATTGACATTACATTATAACTATTAGTGTGAATTGTAGTTTGTGACATTTACGAAGTAAAGTTTACTACAGTAATTTTGAAGTAGAGTTCAACACAGTTATCGTCACCAAACAATAACAAAGATTTTCATTATAATATTATAGTATAACAGCTAGGATGCAGGTGGTTGTATTAAACTATTGCTGAAAACTAAAATCATTTCATCATTATCATCATCATCAACTCATTTTAACCGCCTCTGTGGTCTAGTGGTTAAGACCACCGGTTTAGACCAAAAGGGTCAACTCAGTTTGGTTGGTAGTATAGCTTGTTTGTCCGCCTGTCTAGCTTTCTAGCTAGACAGGCTAGAAAAAGATGGTGGTCCATCTTATCTAAATATGTCAATAACATATCTACAGCATCAATGTTTGTTGTGTTCCGGCAGCTAAAAGTTAAGATAGCCAGTGCCTCACTAGTTGAGGACTTCGGGTGAAGTGCGCTTCACCCACCCGGGTTCATTGGCCTTATCATCAAGCGAAATCAAGGCCTGTGCTTACCCGTATAATATTATTTAAAAATATATATATCACCACCACGCGACCCCAGTGCGGGTTGATGGTTGTTAACGACTGCTAATGCAGCTGAGACCAACAGCTTTACCTGCCTTCCGAAGCACGGAGGAGCTCGAAATGAAACATTTTTGGTTACCCATCACATGACCGGCCCTTGCAAAAATTGCTTAACCACAGCACTCGCAGACCAAGCGCGTTAACCACAAGGAAGGAAGTACAGACGGCTGCCGAGATACCTAGGTACGTAGATAACTAGTAGGTAGGTACCACTTTCTAGAAATAAGGATAATAAACTGAAAGTACCACGGCTTTCTCACAGAAAACGCAATAAATGTACCATAGTCGAGTGCCAACCTAGATGCAGGCGTGAATAAACCGGACTGCGACTGTGGGTTACATCAGGCAAACAAAGAGGAGTGGTAGGAACCCGCGTTATAGAACACATAACCGACGTCAAGCATAGGCGAGAAAATAAGTCTGCAGTATGCGAACATGCCCCAACCATTACATCAGATTCGAAAAACTTTAAATACTCGCTAAAGAACAACGATTCATCCTTAGGATGATATGCGAAGATGATAGAGAAGATGGTTGGAATTTACCACCGGCCTGGGGATCCCATCATATATATTATTAAATCTCAGCCCCAACACCATACTGCCAGACCAAAGGATACTGTAAACCCTTACTGCGTGAAATGGAACGCACGTCATTAAATTTATAATGAGGGTTATACAAGCTACCATCTAATTATAAGACGACCAACACCTCAGTCTCCCTATGACCACGGACCCTGGAAAGGATTCGATCCGTAAAAGTAGTTAGTTTCATTTCAATGTAAAAGTAGGTTCTAAATTTTTGTACAATACTTTTAATAAATAAATTATAATCATAATCAAATCATAACCGTACGGGCGCTTACCAGCTTACGTTTATTTTTATTACTTTGCTTACCGCTAAATTGCTTACTTTTGTTACTCATGTTTGAAAACATTAATGATACAAACATTGTGTACAGCCTTTATTATAAAAACAAAAATAATGTGCTCATTGAATATAGTGACATAAAAAATTCACGATAGATTTACAGTCAACATTATTACTTGCCAAAGTATCAAAATTGTGCGATTACGCTATAATTTGAGTGTTAGAAAAAAGAAATTTGTGTTTGTGTGTGTGTGGCTGAAGACGTGCGATACGTCCTCTCGTTGGGAAAACCCGACGCGTACTAATCGGAAAATTTTTACGGGCGCTATTATATAGGTCACTTTAGAAAATTATTACTAATAACTGAATATGTAAATTGTTAAGAAAAAAATACGAAACGTTAGAGTAATACCTCTTTATTCATAAAAAAATTTAAATGTATTAATAAAATTGGCTAATCATTGTAAAAAAAAAGTTTTAATGTACAGATTTGGGCAGTTTTTAATTATTATTTTTTGTGATAAGTAAAGCGAATTTTGTAATTTGGCCTCTATATGGAACTCGTTGATAATATATTCTTTAAGGAAAAAAATATCATAAAATAAATTTTCATTCAATAACAGCTATACTCTGCGTCAAAAATGCCTCTGACCTGCATTTTGAAAAATCCGCTTAAACAAATTGTCTTTATTTGAAAAAACCGTTGATAAATAAATTTATTTTACACTATAATTCCCTTGTTTAAGACGTCTTCTTTCTAAAACCGACGTTTTCATCAATGATACTCCTTGTATTCTAAAGGAATCTCCTTTGAAAAAACGCATATTCAGTGATATTTCGTTTAAAATGGAATGCACGCTCTTAAGCGCTGCGAAACACCACTCACCGGCATTATGTAAGTACTAGCTGTGCCCTGCGGTTTCACCCGCGTTAATTAGCGACTGTTCCACTCCTATTAGTCATAGCGTGATGTAATATAGCCTATAGCCTTCCTCAATAAATGGACTATTTAACACAAAAAGAATTTTTCAATTCGAACCAGTAGTTCCTGAGATTAGCGCGTTCAAACAAACAAACAAACTCTTCAGCTTTATAATATTAGTATTAATTAAATAATGCTTAAATAGTTTTTATGAATAAGGGGGTAGTACTTTCCGAAGTCACAGAATACAAACCGATGTCAAAGTATACTACCAAAGTGTAAACTGGCTTAAGCGCTGCGAAACACCACTCACTGGCATTATGTAAGTACTAGCTGTGCCCTGCGGTTTCACCCGCGTTAATTAGCGACTGTTCCACTCCTATTAGTCATAGCGTGATGTAATTTAGCCTATAGCCTGTCTCAATAAATGGACTATTTAACACAAAAAGAATTTTTCAATTCGAACCAGTAGTTCCTGAGATTAGCGCGTTCAAACAAACAAACAAACAAACAAACAAACAAACAAACTCTTCAGCTTTATAATATTAGTATATTATTTTTACGTTTGTGGTTATTAATTTAGTCAATTGGTGACAACAAGTTTTATTTAGTACTTATGTCACAGATGTTTAAAAATGTTATTCTTATTATCATTACATTATTGTAAACAAAAACGAATATTTTAAGTATTGAAACTTTGTGTGATACGACATAGTTAAACTTAGTTTACCTAATAAAATTTCATACAAATAGTTAGGATTTCAGGAATGCTTACATTTTATACCGGGTCAATCAAAGCGATTAGAAAAATAAAATGAGCTACAGAACCCTTTAAGAAAAAAGACGCACGCGCATGCTTTCTTGTGACTCTGCCCATACTAGGAATTGCCCCTGGTACTTTTTAGGGATCGCAAATTAGACTTAAGTTACCCATTTTAAATTAGTAGGTAAGTAATTTTTTTATCACTGTTCAAATTATAAATTAGGCGCGCGCGGGGTAGTTATGCGGCGTAGGTACCTACGTTACGTAGTGCTAGCGCAGGCGAGTGTAATCGCGTTTGGTTTAATCAGTTTAAATCATTTAGTTAAAACTAATTTAAAATGTTATTCTTATTATCATTACATTATTGTAAACAAAAACGAATGTGTTAAGTATTGAAACTTTGTGTGATACGACATAGTTAAACTTAGTTTACCTAATTAAATTTCATACAAATAGTTAGGATTTCAGGAATGCTTACATTTTATACTGGGTCAATCAAAGCAATTAGAAAAATAAAATGAGCTACAGAACCCATTAAGAAAAAAGACGCACGCGCATGCTTTCTTGTGACTCCGCCCATACCAGGAATTGTCCCTGGTACTTTTTAGGGATCGAAAATTAGACTTAAGTTACTTTTAAATTAGTAGGTAAGTCATTTTTTATCACTGATCAAATTATAAATTAGGCGCGCGCGGGGTAGTTATGCGGAGTAGGTACCTACGTTACGTAACGCTAGCGCAGGCGAGTGTAATCGCGTTTGGTTTAATTAGTTTAAATAATTCAGTTAAAAATAATTTAAAATGTTATTCTTATTCATCATCATCATCGTCTCAGCCAATAGACGTCCACTACTGGACAAAGGCCTCCCTCAAGATTGAGGGGGAATTTGCCATAATCGCCACGCTTGGCAGGCGGGTTGGCGATCGCATTATGGTTAGAATTATCACAAAGAGACGCTGCTGCCCATCCTCTGAAATGGTCCCTATGTCGCCTTCTACGACACCCACGGGAACAGATGGGTGGTGCAATTCTTTATCCCCGGCACCACACGGGGGTTATTCTTATTATCATTACATTATTGTAAACAAAAACGAATGTGTTAAGTATTGAAACTTAGTGTGATACAACATAGTTAAACTTAGTTTACCTAATTAAATTTCATACAAATAGTTAGGATTTCAGGAATGCTTACATTTTATACCGGGTCAATCAAAGCGGTTAGAAAAACAAAATGAGTTACAGAACCCTTTAAGAAAAAATACGCACGCGCACGCTTTCTTGTGACTCCGCCCATACCAGGAATTGCCCCTAGTACTTTTTAGGGATCGAAAATTGGACTTAAATAACCCAAACTAGCAATATTTTTAAATTAGTAGGTAAGTAATTTTTTTATTACTGTTCAAATTATAAATTAGGCGCGCGCGAGGTAGTTATGCGGAGTAGTACCTACTTTACGTAGCGCTAGCGCAGGCGAGTGTAATCGCGTTTGGTTTAATCAGTTTAAATAAATCAGTTAAAACTAAAGCTGATGTTGTATTTTTAAAGCAAAAACTAAAACAACGAAACCTCAGGACATCAGGAATCCTTAAATTTTCAAACCATTCAATTTGTTAATAAATAAAATGAGCTACAGACAGAACCCTAGTCGCTTACGTTGTCAACAAAAAAAAACCCTTTTGTGACGATTTTTACAGTGTTACTTTTACAGGTACCTTCATACATTTACATAAAATTTTCTCAAAATCATAAATGTTTTGGATTCGAACCTCCATAATAATTAACCGTCAGAAGTACTTACCTGATAGATAACACATTCCTGACCTGACCTGGTGATAGGAACAGAGAATAATTGACTAAATGAAGGTTTCAATTTTCTTTTCTAACTAATAAAAGTAGGTAGTCGTAACTTATGTTCTTAGTGGAAAAAATAACAAAACGGAACCCTTAAAACTTTATCAAAAATAAATAGTTCAAAGCGGGTGGAGTCAGCATCATAGGCACAAAAATACTAGCTTCACAGCAAAGGCAAAGGAGGTGTACTTTAGGTAGTAACACTAGACAGAGTTCATTACTCCAATCAGCTGATTTTTTAATGTTGTCATAATGTCGATAAACTCGTATTATTTTTAAAAGTATGTAGGTACTTCCACAATGACCGAGATATCAAGAAATGTTTTGATGTGTACCAGCTCACTAAAAGTAACTGATTAGGTACGTGAAATATGGCTGGCCCTGCTTGATACAGATTGTATACTCAAAGTGTTTTGTGTCAGTTGTTGCTATTTCCATAATACACATTTTAAGAAGCATCAGACTTTCATTGAACTCTCGCTCTAGACCTGCGGTTTTGTACATGGTCCTTCGAGTCGGGATTGGCTTGAATTTTATTGGTAGTCTTCGGAGGTGGTAGAATATCACCCGCAGCGTTAGTACTGAACAGTGAATCGCTGTTCAGAGCATCCCTACGGCGACGTCAGCGGTGACGTCACGGTATTGGAACCAGCCAGCGGTGGCTGGAGGAGCGACTTGCGGGAGGAGCCGGCAGAGTGGAAACAGGCAGCGCCGTCAGAGGGCGCTTGTTGAAGCACTTCAATGACGAGTATCAGTGTATAAGTGTACAAGTGATGAAATTGTGAGTACATTTTCAACTCTATTACTATTTAGAAGATTAGCTTAGGGAATTTAAAATTAATGTTTAGATTAGGGACTTGTAAAAGTTTTAGGCAAAAAGTGGTTACTACGGGGATCCTATGCCCGATTTTGCATAGGATTCGAAGCAAAAACGCTTAGAAAATTTAGCAAGAAAAACTGGACTTAGAAGTTTGTTCAAGATTTTACTTTATGAACTTTATGAAGTCGTCCTAATTATTTGATATTTTTGTTGTTCATTGATTTGTATATTGTTGTTGTTGTCATTTAGTTGTTGTTTATTTTGTTACTGTTTAACGTTAAATATGGAAGCGTTGGGTAATATTCAGGAGGATGTAAAAGCAAAGTTACTTAAAGCTAAGTCTAATTTTAAGAAAGCCCCTGAAGATCGCCTAACATTCTCTTATGTCGAAGTGCGATTGGAAAATGTTGAACAGCAATGGAGTTTATTCTATTCAACACATGTAAAAATAATAACTGAAGTAAAAAAGGCGGATTTATATATTTCAGATTATCATAAAAATAGTGTATTTGATGATGTAGAGGAAGTTTATTTAGAGTTTAAAGCCGAATTAAAGGAACTTATTTTGAAGTTAAAAATGACAACTAGTTTAAAGTCTTATTCAGAAAATACAAATAGCAGTACATGTAGTGTAAGGTTGCCTGAAATTAAAATTCCAATGTTTTCGGGAAGATACATGGAATGGCAAACATTCAGAGATTTATTTTTGGGTCTTATTCACAAAAATAAATCTTTAGATGATGCGCAAAGGCTGTATTATCTGAAGGGACATTTGATAGGGGAAGCACAACAACTTTTAAGAAATATTAATATAACTGCAGATAATTATGAAAGTAGTTGGAAAAAATTGGAAAACATGTATAATAATAAGAGATACATAGCTAATGTTACTTTGAAACGTTTGTTGAATCAAAAGAGTTTAAATTCAGAGTCGGCAAATGATATTAAGGGACTAGTTTATACAACTGCCGATTGTTTAGAATCGATTAAAAACTTAGGAGTTGATGTGTCGTCTTGGGACATTTTGATTATACATTTAATTAGTGTGAAATTGGATACAGAAACACGGAAGGCATGGGAATTAAAAGTATCATCATTTAGTAATGATGATTTGCCGACCTTTGTACAATTTACGGAGTTCTTAGTAGATCGCTTTCGAGGACTAGAAAATTTAGATTGCAAGTCTGATAAAGAAAAACCTCATAGTTCACAGTCGTTTGTTGTACAAAAGGAAAGAAATGAAGTATATTGTGCTTATTGCTCTTCTGATCACAAAATTTATCTATGTAAAAAGTTTGCTGCGGAGTCTAATGATACTCGTCGCGAATTTGCCCAGAAAAGTGGGTTGTGTTTTATTTGTTTATATAGCAACCATTCTGCCAAGGCGTGTAAATCAAACTTCAAATGCCATATTTGCAAACGACGCCATCATACGTTGTTGCATCCCAGCAGTGTTATTGGGTCTGATGGTAAGAGTTCATCGCAAAGTAATGTGACCGCCATAGGTGCGGAGGGGTCTGTATACCAACCAGCAGTGGTGTCGTGTCATTTGACAGGCAACGGCCATAAAACAGTTTTGTTAACTACTGCATTAGTGAAAACTAAGTCGAAGGATGGTACGTATCGTACGATACGTGCTTTATTGGATCAGGGATCACAAGGATCTCTTATTACTGAGGCCACGGCTCAGTATTTAGGATTAAAGAAAATGTCATCGAAGCACACTGTGACAGGTGTAGGGGGTCATAATAATTTATTATCCAAATATACAGTGAATATAAAGTTACAATCAAGAGTTGATCCGAGTTACTGTATACAAATAAATGCGTATGTCTTAGAGTCCATCACTTCTCTTCTTCCAGCTGTTAAAACAAGACACGTTGAATTGTTAAACTTGTCTAAAGATGATCTGGCTGATCCTGAGTTTCACCGTCCAAGTAACGTTGATATTTTGCTGGGAGTCGAAGTGTACAGTCAAGTGATCAAGGCGGGCATCAAACGAAGCGCAATTGGCCTTCTTTTAGCGCAGGATACAGCTTTTGGTTGGATTCTGTCTGGTGTTGTTAAGACAGACTCTTCAGTCGGTTCAGAGTCGTTGTCTTGTGTAACCATTATGCACGTGGGTCTAAAAACGAAGGGTCTCCCTAAGAACTTTTCGGAGCTCGAAGCTGATAAACTATCTGTAACTGATAAGTGGTTGACTGAAGAAGATACAAAGCGTGAGCCGCCTTTGGTTGAGACAACAAGGCGTAGTGGTCGTTGCGTAGTCAAACTTCCGTTCCGGGAGAGAGCACGTAACTGTAAACACGGAAACTCAAGATTCATTGCTAAAAATAGAGTTATAAGTTTTAAAGCAAGTTCAACAAAAAACACATTATTGAAGATAAACTTTACTAATGTAATACATAGATTCATTGAACTTAATCACATAGTAACTGCACATAAAGAATGGCTTACTTACCGTAGTGTTTCAGCTGCGTTAGTTTTTGTAAGATTTCCACGTTGGTTGAACGCTAAGGCAAACAACAATAATTTAAACAGAGTTTTAGGTGTTTTAAAAATGATGCATACGATGTTGGTATATTATTCTGTAAGAGTAAGAAAGAAATCATAATCACCATCGTAAGGTGAAGGGTCTGAAAAGCGAAATACCACGTCTTGGTAAATGGTTGTTGCGAGCGGTAGAGTTAGTAACAATACGCTAAGAGCTCTGTAATTTTAAATGTATGTTTTGTTTGTTCATTTGTATTTTAGCTGTAATTGTTGCTATTGCATAAAATGTCGTTTGATTTGATTAATAAGCCCAATGTCAATTAATAGATTTAAATAGTTTTTTCTTATTTTTAAGGACATTTTGCAGTATGTCCTTGGTGGGCGGTATGATCACGCTCTATTTATTAATATTATGTCGAATAAACAATAAACCTTAAAATAAGTGACGCAATAGTATTTTCATACAATTTATAGTTCCGATGTAAAATCATAGATGGCGTGATTATACAATCCTGAATCGCGGTATCAAGATGTTTATAAATTTGTATATATACTCAAAGTGTTTTGTGTCAGTTGTTGCTATTTCCATAATACACATTTTAAGAAGCATCGGACTTTCATTGAACTCTCGCTCTAGACCTGCTTTTGGAAACCAATACGTGAATTGGAACACAACGGTAATGTCAATGTCAATGTGAGTTGACAGTTTTTTTTTTTCGAGAGCGATCGGCGCGTGCGTTTTGTGACCGGCGTCTCTCAAGTCCTTATATTTCGGGAAGGAACAACTAATTCGTTTTTAACACAGCCATCGGTGGCTGATTTGCTGATAAATCAATACCAGTAGGGCTGATCGACAGCCGAGACACGGAAAATCCCTCGATTTTCGGTAGGCGTGCACGGTGCCGCCACGAGGTGTTGGTTGGAACCGGTGAACTGGTGTGTGAACGGACGTGCGTGACGTACCGCTTAGCGGGCTGCGCACCACACCCCGGCAGCGGCGATCATCCTTTCCCTTCCACCTCCTATCCTTGATCGCGCGATAAGCTGAACGCCCGCCGCCAGGAGGTGAGTACCTAGATTTAAGTTTTAGCTAATAAGTTTAACGCTGCGCATCGCAGCAGCTTCAGCCCTCTGATCAGAGACCTCCAAGGGTCTAGAAGGTCCAGAGGGTCTGAAACATTTTGGTAGCAGAGCGTGGTTATTTATACATTAGATAAGATAGTTAACTAATGTCTACCTATAGTTAATAAGTTGTGGTTAAGTGCATTGTAAATTACATGCAAATACATGTAAGTATTGGTTGTTTGTAGTGCTTGATTTGTATTGTCTTGTAATTTGACAACGCACTCAACCAATACCTAGTTGCTAAGTGAAAAAATTGTTTATTTTATGACAATAGTTTAGTGATTTGCCCACTTGTTAGGTAAGAAACAAATAACCTAAATTGTTAAGGCACAATTAGCAATTAATTGTGTAGGTTATTATTGTAGGAACAATACAATGCAGTGTGCTTGTAGCAGAATACATCTGCCACACTTTTAGTTTCTTACCTACACTTAAGTCAACCTTTAGAAGGAAGTAATTAGGACTTCAAGTGCTAAATAATTGAAGTTACTTGTTTTGTTAGTAGCTTAGATTTGCTGCCAAGCGAAGAGCTTGTTTGAAGCAGCTTGGTTAAAATTTTATTTCTTGCTATGTATAATGTAATCAACAATACTATTTGTACTGGAATATTCTTGTAGCACTAAGGTTGCTTCGGAACTTGTATTGTTGTTGTTTATAAGTTAGTATACTTATCTAACTGGAGTTATTGTTATTTCCTTGCCTCGGATAGGTTTGCTTGTTTCGGTAATTTAATAATTAGTTTATTTTTTCTTTAAATTCTCTTACACCGGTGTTGTTTGTAACTCGTAAGTAACATGCCGCCAACCACTATACCTGCGATTAGGGCCAGGATAGGGAGTGAGCTGCGATGGTTTGCGTCAGCACGTGCCTTGATGGATAGGCCAGACAAACAAGAGGCCTTCTTAGCACGGGCCTCAGATGTTGTCACACGCATTGAGTTAGTGTACCGATGTGTCACTGATCTCACTGCAATGGCGGCTGATGGGGACAATGATGCGGTGCTGTCTTCGGAGAAGGATCTGGACCAGTGTCAGCAGTATGCTGATGATATAGTCCAGAGGAAGATGGAGATTTTGATGGCTCGCTCCACCGGTGGAGACAAGAGAGAGCCCCCATCTTCATCAGGCATTGTATCACGCCTACCCAGCATCGAACTGCCGACGTTTGATGGTGACCTAAACCAGTGGGTCGGGTTCATCAATCTGTTCGACAGCCTGGTCCATGACAGGAAGGACCTAACCCCATCATATAAGATGGCTCAGCTGCGGGGGGCCCTCAGGGGTGAACCTGAGGAGTTGGTGGCCCACCTGCCAGTAACGGAGGACAGCTATCACACGGCTCGGCAGATACTGTTCAATAGGTATCAGAACGAACGGCGGTTGGTAGATGCCCAGCTCACGAGGATATTCTCCATGCCTTATGTGGCTCGGGCCTCCGAAATTAGGAGGGACATTTTGAACCCGATGACGACAGCCACTAAGGCCCTAGCTAATTTAGGCCTGCCTATTGACCAGTGGTCATACATTTTATTTTTTATTGTTTTTGGTCGGCTCCCGGTAGACCTTCAAACCAGGTTTGAACAGCAGCGCATTGGGGCCAAGGATGGTCTCCCTACGTTGGCTGAGTTGTTGTCGTTTTTGGAGGAGGAATGTAGACGGGCTGACAATGTGACAGTAGGACCACCCCCCTCGGGGCCACGTGACTCTCGGAGGGGTCACGTAATATCGGGTGCCTCAAGAGGGGGTGGGCGTACGGGACCTACTCAGCGCTTACATGCACTAGTGACGCAGGCGGAGCTTAACCGGTGCTCGTTTTGTTGGAAGCCTGGACATGACGTCACTCAGTGCGACGGGTTCGGTGCACAGCGGGTGCAAGGACGTCGGAGCATTGTACGGCAACGGGGCTGGTGCTTTATGTGCTTAGGCCCACACCTGGCACAGCGGTGCTCGCAAGCTAGAGCTTGCAACGCTTGCGGTGGTCGGCATCATGACATCCTCTGCCTTAATAAACCCGGGATGTCCAAACACCAGCAAGGGCTTGGGAGCCCTGCACGGGAGCAACCGCAGACTGACGGTCGGAGATCCCCACCAGGGGGGTCTGCGTGGCGCGCACCTTTGGATGGGCGCAGGGGTCAAGGATCCAACCACAACCGTAATGATGAGGAGCCCCATCGGGGGGCCCCCGCTTATCTTGCCGCCCATGTTCCTGTCCGGTCGGGGAGGGCATCTTGGAGGGGCTGGCCCATTGGAGCTGCAGCGGGCGGGTGCCGTTGGGCACCGATGACGATGACCTACGGTGGTGTGGCTCGGTCACCACCCTGTACACCCCCCTGCTCGCGGCCGGGATCGTGGGTGGGTTCCCCACCCTCGTCGCCTCTTCCCCTCCCATCGGCTCGGATGTCCCCTCCTCTTATGGAGCGCCCTCGTCTGGAGCCACTGCCCCCAGTGTTCGGGAAGTTTGGACACTCCGCGAGGACCTACATAGGGCGGGACGGTAAGCGGTCACCATATGTTGGTGCTTGGGATCCGTTGGCGCAAGGGCACCTCCCGGCTCGATCCAGTAGGGGAGGAGGGGACTCGGGTCCCCAATAGGAAATTGTTGCTCACCCGCGCGTTGCTCCCGAACCAGAGACGGTTTTGCTCCCTACAGCCTCTGTTTGCGTTTGGGGCCTTGATGGCAGCGTTCGCCAAGCTCGCGCCCTGTTGGATTCCGGAGCTCAGGGCTGTATTGTATCGAGTTGGCTTGCGGGTTGGTTGGGCAACACTATTAATAATTATACTCATTCTATCCGCGGTATCGGGAATGTGAAGGTTTCGAATGTTGAAGGTCAAACTAAGGTCATGTTCACTTTACGTGTAGCCTCGTCCTTGAGGATTAGCGTTCGGGCCCTGGTGATGTCAGAGGTGATCGGTCGTCACCCCCAGGTGAAGTTGAGTCCGGACGTCCGGCGGCTCACTTCGGATTTGGTCTTGGCTGACCCCCACTTCGATACCCCGGGTCCTGTGGATATCCTGCTCGGAGCAGATGTCCTGGGAAATTTAATTTTGTCGCAAAAACGGATGTTACAGACGGACGGTCTTGTTGGTATTAATACCAAGTTAGGTCATGTCATCTTGGGTCCAGTGCGTCCGGTGGTCCCGTCGGAGGGTTCGGAGGGCATTTTATTTGGATCTGCTCTTTCGGAAATAATGCAGAAGTTCTGGGAACTTGAGGAGCCCCCTTCCGCACGTCGGGTCGACCCGGATGATGACGAATGCGAATCGTTTTATCGGAATACTACAGGTCGTCTTTATTCGGGTCGGTTTTTACTTCGGCTTCTCTTTCTAGCGAATCGACCACTACTGGCCAGCTCAAGGAAGGCGGCGGAGTCACGTCTGATTTCCATTGAACGCCGCATGAAACGGGATTCTATATTTCGGCAAAAATATATCGAATTTATGCGAGAGTATGAGTCACTAGGACACATGTCGGTGTCGGTCACGGATTGGAGTTCGGCGGAGCATTGCTTCCTCCCCCATCATGCTGTCCTAAGGACTCACACGGGTAAAATTAGGGTCGTATTTGACGGATCGGTACCAACGTCGAATGGGGTATCGCTAAATCAATGTCTTCATTCGGGTCCGAAATTAAATCAGGATATTTCGGACATTCTCACCCGGTTTAGAAGGCATCAGATCGTATTCGTGGCTGACATCCGGATGATGTTTAGACAAACGGTCATTCATCCGCTTGATAGACGGTATCAGCTGATTCTCTGGCGTGAGAGCTCGGACGAGCCCATGAAGGTTTACGAGTTAAACACGAATACGTACGGGTTGCGGTCAAGTCCATATTTGGCTATTCGCTCTTTACGGGAGCTGGCCGATCGGGAACGGTTACAGTACCCTCGTGCGGCAGCGATCTTGGAGAAGGACCTATATGTTGACGATGTCTGCAGTGGTGCCACCACTGTTAGTGAGGCTTTGGCTCAGCGGGATGAACTCATCCAGCTTTTGGGTCGGGGTGGTTATGAGTTGAGAAAATGGCTGTCCAACTCCCCCGAGCTGTTGGCCGGTTTGCCAGATGAGTTCCAGCAAGATCCTCACCTTTTTGAAAATTCGGATAACCCTAATATGCTCTCGGTTTTAGGCATCCAGTACCGACCTGTCCAGGACATATTTACCTATCGGGTAGAATTGGAGAGCCCGAAGGTCTGGTCTAAGCGTACTGTGTTATCAGCGATTGCTCGAACCTTCGATCCTAACGGTTGGATCGCGCCAGTCACCTTTCTCCTTAAATGCTTTATGCAGCGATTATGGTCAGCTCAGCTGGCTTGGGATGATCCCCTTTCTGGAGACCTCCTGAGGGACTGGCTGGATTTTTTTTCGTCACTTCCAGAGATCAATCGGGTGTCTCTGCCTCGGAAACTTGTTCCTGTCGGAAGATATAATGCGTCCCTTCACGGGTTTTGTGATGCCTCCGAGCGCGGATACGCCGCGGCAGTGTATTTACGGACGGTGGCCTCCGACGGAAGGGTTGACGTTTGTCTGGTGGTAGCGAAATGTAAGGTGGCGCCCTTACGGACTCGGTTGACAATTCCGAAGTTGGAGTTGTCAGGCGCCGCGCTTCTAACCAGATTATTAAACCATACGGTTTCGGTTTTACGTGATGTTATCAACCTAGAGGGTGCGGTTTACGCCTGGACTGACAGCCAGATCGTGTTGTGCTGGCTTAAGGCTTCGGTTCACACACTTGAAGTTTTCGTGGCAAACCGCGTCTCCCAAATCCAGAATTCTGAGGCCCCCTTAACATGGCGACACGTACCAGGGGAGTTGAACCCGGCTGATTGTGCATCCAGAGGATGTCGGGCCCCCGCAGTTGTTGATCACCACTTATGGTGGGGTCCCCACTGGCTGACTTTGAGGAGTTCAGAGTGGCATTTGACGCGGATTGAGGCCCCCTCAGGTCAGGTTACTGCATCGGTGCAGATCCGGACTGTCCAAGAAGATCAAGCGCTTGAATCGGATTCGTTGATCATTCGGTACAGCTCCCTAGATAAGCTCGTCAACGTCACAGCATGGATCAAGCGTTTTATTCGGAATTGTCATCTCTCCCTTCCGCTGCGTAACTTGAATTCGGTGCTGCACCCGGCAGAGCGAGAAGAGGCTCTTTTTAGTTTAATCGGGGTAGTGCAAGCAAATAGTTTCGACGCCGAACTAAAGATTTTGCGAAACGGTCGCCTCAAGTTGCGTGGAGCGATTGCACGCCTGAGCCCGTTCATAGACGGTCAAGGTTTGCTCAGAGTAGGGGGAAGATTACGGAACTCAAGTTTAAACTATTCGGCGCGTCACCCCCTGTTGCTTCCCAAGAAGGGACATCTAGTGGAATTGTTGGTGATGGATCGGCACATTAGGAATTCCCATGCTGGCTGCAACGCCTTGTTAGCCTCGCTTCAGAGGGATTTCTGGATATTATCGGGACGTCGTACGATTCGGAGCGTCGTGTTTCGGTGCTTGCCTTGTTTTCGGCTCAAGGCGGCCACGATGCAACCCCGAATGGGGGATCTACCACCTGATCGGGTGACTGGGGACAGGCCGTTCTCCGGAGTCGGCTCTGACTTTGCTGGCCCAATCATGATTAAGACTTCGCGATGGCGGAATACGAAGCTCATTAAGGCTTATTTATGCGTCTTTGTCTGTCTATCCACCAAGGCGGTACATCTCGAAGTAGTTGCTGATCTGACGACGGAAGCTTTTATTGCTAGCTTGGACAGATTTGTTTCCCGTAGGGGACTGCCGTCGCTGATACGCTCCGATAACGGAACCAATTATGTGGGTGCGAAACGTTACTTACGAGAAGTAGTTGAGTTTCTGAATGTAAATCAGGTGGATATCGGAACCGCCCTCTCCCGTCGGGGCATCAACTGGACCTTCAGTCCTCCGGGATGTCCCCACTGGGGTGGGATTTTTGAAGCTGTTGTTAAGTCGGCGAAGACACATTAAGTTCGCGTGATCGGACAAACTGCGTTAACCTTTGAGGAATTAACTACGGTGATTTGTAAAATTGAGGCAGCGCTCAATTCGCGTCCGTTGTGTCCGCTCAGTTCGGATCCCAATGACCTGGAGGCCTTAACTCCTGGTCATTTCTTGATAGGTCAGCCACTTAACGCGTTGCCAGAGTACCCGTTTTCAGAAGGCACTCGGTCGAGGTTGTCTCGGTACCAGATGCTACCACAGATGACTCAGGATTTTTGGAAGCGTTGGTCGCTCGAGTATTTGCACATCCTGCAGCAGCGCCTTAAGTGGACTGATAGAACCAGTCCTCCCAGTATTGGTGATCTCGTGTTGGTTAAGGATGCTAACCTGCCGCCACTGCGATGGCGAAGGGGGCGTATTGTTAACTTGTTTCCTGGTAAGGATGGGACCCCCCGGTCTGCAGAGGTTCTGGTCGGGGATTCGGTTCTTAAGCGAGCGGTAGCAACGTTGTCACGGCTGCCTGTTGATTAGGAACAGGTCGGGACCTGTCCGGGCGGGTGACTGTTGGAAACCAATACGTGAATTGGAACACAACGGTAATGTCAATGTGAGTTGACAGTTTTTTTTTTTCGAGAGCGATCGGCGCGTGCGTTTTGTGACCGGCGTCTCTCAAGTCCTTATATTTCGGGAAGGAACAACTAATTCGTTTTTAACACAGCCATCGGTGGCTGATTTGCTGATAAATCAATACCAGTAGGGCTGATCGACAGCCGAGACACGGAAAATCCCTCGATTTTCGGTAGGCGTGCACGGTGCCGCCACGAGGTGTTGGTTGGAACCGGTGAACTGGTGTGTGAACGGACGTGCGTGACGTACCGCTTAGCGGGCTGCGCACCACACCCCGGCAGCGGCGATCATCCTTTCCCTTCCACCTCCTATCCTTGATCGCGCGATAAGCTGAACGCCCGCCGCCAGGAGGTGAGTACCTAGATTTAAGTTTTAGCTAATAAGTTTAACGCTGCGCATCGCAGCAGCTTCAGCCCTCTGATCAGAGACCTCCAAGGGTCCAGAAGGTCCAGAGGGTCTGAAACACCTGCGGTTTTGTACAAATACCTTCTGGAAAATAAAATTACAACGCAACTTCACAAAAAAAACTAAACATCACATAGGAAACCAAGACATTGCACAAGAGTTGTTTTTTTTATTTACGAAATCTAGTACGATTTCTCTTTGTTTTTCAAATTTATTTAAGTCTTTAGTTCTCCGACGCTGTGTTTGGTTAGAATGTAAGAACTTTTTTTTTATTCTCATATCTTGGTGTTTTGCTTCTTCTCTCATTTTTTTAATAAACAGATACAAAGACCCTTATATGCTTAGAGCATTAAACCAAATGGAGACGCCATGCGCACTAATTTCTATGAAAAAAAGTCTGTCATTTTCTGCGGGGGACGAGGTAATGCATACAAATACAGTTTCACACTGATGCATTTTTCAAAGACGTCGCTACGCACGCAAACGACAAAATTATTAAACACTAGCATAAACTAGACGCACACTAATAAATTCACACACAGGGATAACCTGTCCGTGCACGAGTCTGACGATAACTTTATGTAAACGTCGATAGTGCTTGACACTATCGATTTAATTTGTCGATACCAATAATAATGACAGCCCGAAAAGTTGCTAAGCTCAAGTGCCCCACATCGCTCGCAGGACTGATGGCCGCTGGGGCGGAACAGTCCTCGAGTGGTGACCGCGTACCGGAAAGCGCAGTGTCAGCAGGCCTCCAACAAGGTATACCGACGATCTGGTAAAGGTCGCGGGAAGCCGCTGGATGCGGGCTGCACAAAACCGGTCGTATTGGAGATCCTTGGGGGAGGCCTTTGTCCAGCAGTGGACGCCTTTTGGCTGAGATGATGATGATGATGATGAATATTAATGTGATTTTTTTGTTTAAATCAGGCTCTTCAGTATGGTTAATTAAGGTAGACACTTTGCTTTTCTTTATTGTTAAAATCGACAGTTATTAATTAGGATAAGTCAAAATCTGCAAAATATACCTACATAATTTTATTCCATTCCAAGGAGAATTGTTGTTTTTAAGAAAAGCTGCAATCTTATTCTTTCATTATGGAAAAATAGTTTGCTACCTATCTAACCGACTCTCAATCAAGAGGAACCGAAAAATTTAACAACATGTATAGTACTTTCATGGTTCCATAAAGCAGATCAATTCTTTTTTGTAGGTAACGTAGGGTCTTAATTTTTCAGATTTCCAAATGCAATTATTCGATTTTTCTTATTTCTATATAAGTTTCCAAATAAGGCTGAATTTAAAAGCAAAAGACTTAAATTAAAACAAACATATCAATATACAGGTATGTACCGAACTCCAGAATGATATCATACAAACGAACAGCGAAATATACCTAATGCTGTCAAGGTTTAAACTGCTTTCTGAGGTTAAATCTTTGAATGATGCAAAGTTCTTTAATGCATCAAAGCTACTCTAAGTGTTCATATAGTTTAAAAAAAAGGAATAAAAAACGTAATCTTATAGTTTTAAGTAAATTCTATGGTGTAGGTGTTGTTATTTCTGTCAGAAATTAACTATTATTTTGATGCTTATAATGTTGTATTAATTTAATAGGTTTTTTATTTTTATTTTTTTATTTTTTTGTCATCAGTTAAGCGGATCTTTAATTCACAAAGGAGACATAAATCAATAACTTCTTTTGATGCATACAATAGCCCCATCACGACTTTTTTGGTATGTTAAACTTTTGTCATTTGGCTCCCCACATATACTCTTTATGCATGTACTGCGTTTAATTTTTTAGTAGAAAATACTACGAAGCCCGCTTTATATTCCACTACCTTTTCTCCAAATGGAGATAAGTATGTTTCGATCTCTAATAATTTGTTTTTGTTTAAATTTATTTATCTATATTATTATTTTCCTATAATAGCCAGAATAAACATTATGATGAAGTCGATATCAATATTTTGTTTTTGTACTGTCACAGCTCTAACTTTGTTGCAGTGTGGCCAATGTAATTAAATTAAAATTTCCTATTTTCGGGATAAGTGACGATACGTAAATATAATATATTAATGAAGTAGACCGATCATAAACATACAGTTTCATAGTATTGAGAATTTTTAATGCAATTAAGTTGAAAAAAAATCTGTAAAAACAAAATAAGTTACAATTTATAAGTAGTGATCTATCATTAATTAAATAAGCATTTATAGTAAAAATACAGTTTTAACTTTATAGAACGTGAAATATAAATTGTAATTCAATGTTGGCTCGTTCAACTTTAAAAGTTACGCAAGTTGCAACTTGACGTTTTAGTGGCAACACTTTTTGATTAACAATATTTTTTCAGTTTTTTGCAAATTTTGTGCATTATTCAATAATATTAAGACAAAATAATAGTTACAGATGAAAAGTAACGTTATCCTTTTGTACAATCGACGTTTCTGATCGCTTTTTACGTGAAAACACGCTGCAATTTGGTATTTTTTGCTCAGGTCTTATCGCGTGCACCGTGATTTGCAAATGACGCTGGAACACGCTGGAACTAGTTTTATATAACGAGTATGATCGGCGGTCATACTCTTTTGGCAGAGGGGAACGCCTGACAGTGGCGTCTCCAGTTGGTTTAATGCTCTAAGCTTATATGTTATGGTTCATATCTATGAAAGAGGTTCATATCTATGAAAGAGCATATAATTTATGAAGGCGATTGTACATAGCATGACGAGTGTGAAATATGACGAATCTAGAATATGGCAAGTTTTGAAAATGACCAGTTACGAAGATGACGAATCTGGAGTAAATCCCCTGTAAAGTAGGTATTTTGGCACTTTTCAAGCGTCGAAATAAACAATTAAATTTCTTTTTTTTTTAATTGAAATTAAAAAAGTAGAAGCGTGTTTACTGAATAAAAGAATAATATTAAAGAAAGTGAAAAAACAATATTATTATGATATAATTTTATTATAATTAATATTGTATTTTATAGTTATTGTTCAATATGAAATATAATATTTAATTAATTAACATTCATTAATTAAAATCATTTATTTAATAATTGTTCAGAACGAACATTCAATTTACTCTGTGGTAATGTGGTCTATGATCCATATACTATGTAGTCTATGGTTGATAGACTCACTCCCTCTTCATTTTGGATCCTCGTCACGGTAGCTATAGCTCTGTACAAAATAAGTGTAAAAAAGTTATTAAACCTGATTTTTGCCATTAATCTTATTTCATTTATGTTCCATCACGAACATAAATTGGTGCCGAAACCAAAAATCTTGTTCGCGCAAATTTTCGTCGTGTTAAAGTCTTGTGAGTCGCCACGTGTGATCGGTAGCAAGCATTTCGTTGGGTGTTCCAAGTGAAAAGGAAGCCCTAAAAACTACTAAATACATGTGAAGAAAACCCCCGTGAGCCTTTGCAGTGATCATCAAGTGCAGTAACAGGTCAACTTCAACAATTTCACTTTGCGAAATTCAAATTGTAAAACGGACGCCATTACGCACGCTAAAGAAAAGCAAGATTGCTATAGGTGCGAGAGGGACAGCAAGACCTAAGTACGACCATTCGCGAAGCGCTTCGCATCATTCAACAATCGATTGAAGTTCGCTCACGTCACCTGTCAAAGTCAAAGTTGTCATCAATTGTCATTGACAATCACGCAACTTCAGGTTTGTTTACATACAAACCAAGCGGAGGTTACATACTGCACAAAACAAAAATGGGTGGCAGAAGAAAATCTGGAGCGAATGAAGACTTCGGAATTGGAGAGGAGCGGCGTCTGAAGGCGCAATTAGCGCAATGCAAAGGAAAAATAACGAAAGCCGAAACTTTTTTGCGTGAACAACAAACTGGACCTTTGGATAAAGAAGCTGTCAAATTACGTCTTCATCAAATAGAATCCTTGATAACCACGGTCAACGAGCTTGAGTTGCAGCTACATATGGTTAACGACGAGTGCACGGAGCAGGATTTCGTACAGGACAACAACGAAGAACGTTGCTTAGCAGTGATGTCGGGTCTCCGTAAATTGTCGAATCGTGCGTGTGATACGTCAAGTAGTGCTAGCGGCATAGGCATTAAACTACCTAATATTGACATTCCAGTGTATGACGGAACAGATTTTACCAAATATCAGACTTTTATAGAACTTTTCCAAGCGATAATAGATAATAACTCGAGTTTAGAAGCCATACAAAAATTATTTTATTTAAGAAAGTTTTTAAAAGGTGAACCACTTTTTCTTATAGAAGGCTTGCCATTAACAAGTTGTTCTTATAAAAAATCATTAGAACTTTTGCGAAGTAGATATGATAATAAGTTCATAGTAATAAGTAAACATGTACAATCACTGTTGGATATCCAGCAAATTATGAAGGGAACTGCCAGCAATTTGCGAGAGCTAGTTTCTAGTGCTCGTATGCATCTGGGAGCCTTGAAAACCCTAGGACAGCCAACCGAACACTGGGACATGATAATGTTACCAATATTACTTCGAAAATTAGACCAATACACTTGCAGAGCATACCATAGTGAACGAGAGAATTCCGAGCTGCCAAACTTAAATGACTTCTTCTCATATATTGAGAGAAGAGCCAGCAGCTTTGAGGAGAGCCAGCGAAATGAAGGTAAGACTTCAACAATATTTTTAAAAACAAAGGTTTCGAATCTAGCAAGCAAAAATGTATTCCCTTGCAGATTTTGTGATTCCACTACTCATAAATTATTTCAATGTCCAAAATTCGAGGCAATAAACATTGAAGAAAGAATTAAATTTGTTTCAAAAAATAATTTATGCAAAATATGTTTGAACTTTCATAAACAAAAGTGTCAGTTTCATTTCAAGTGTTCTATGTGCAATAGCAAAGAACATAACACTCTATTGCACTGTAGCTCAACTGAAACCAAAGCATCTTTATTTGGCAATTTCAGCAACAGCACAATATTACTGCCTACCATCAAAGTTAAAGTTCTCAGCCAAGACGGAAAGTCGTATAATATCGCTAGAGGATTATTGGACAGCGGCAGTCAAATAAGTTTTATAAAATCTGATCTTGCTAAATCATTAAAGCTAAAGCAGTATAACAATAAAATAAATATAACTGCCTTAGGGCAACAAAACAAAACCTCATCAAAGGCTGTAAAGGTCCAATTTCAGTCGCTTCGAAGTGACTATAAATGTCAAGTGACTTGTGCAATAGTGGATCAAATAACAGTAAATTTACCGCAGTACAAATTGGAAATAGACAACAATGCTATACCTGATTCTGCAGTACTAGCGGATTAGGACTATAATGTACCAGGTGACATCCAATTTTTGTTGTCAGCTGACATATTATTTAAAGTATTGCTTCCTGGCAAAACTAAACTCTCCAATGCTTCTTCAATTTATTTAATAGAAACAGAGTTTGGTTCCATATTGTCAGGCGAAGTTACACAAAATAATAAATCACATCTCAATAATCAATTTATAACCTTGCATGCAATAGAAAGTCAATGTGATAGAAATGTTGATCACCTCTTAACAAAGTTTTGGGAAACTGAACTGGTCCCTGAAACGAAATCGGAGGTTATAGCAAAGCAGGACTCCTGTGAAGCCGACTTTAAAAAATCGGTACAGATAATCGATGGCAAATTTCAGGTTTCCCTTCCCCTTTGTAAGCCTATAGATCAACTTAATCTAGGTTATACATTTCCCATTGCTGCCAAAACTTTACATTATATTGAAAATAGGTTAAATAGAGATGTAAAATTAAAAGAGAGTTATCATGCCTTTATAGATGAATATATTGAATTAGGACATGCAAAAGTTATACCTTTTAATATGTCTGAAACATATAAGCGATATTTCATGCAACATTTACCAGTTATAAAGCTAGATAGGAAGACCAACAAGGTTAGGGTCGTTTTTAATGGTAACACAAAAGCAAGTATGAAGCATAACAGTTTAAATGAAGTTCTTAATAATGGTCCAAAAATACAAAAAGATTTATTTGACATTTTAATTTTATTTAGATCTCATGAATTCGTTATGTTATCAGATATTAGAAAGTAAGAAATCAATTTATTTCATTACTGCAATGTGCAAGCTTACATTTACATAAATGGGCTGCAAATGATCCACGTCTAATGGAGGGTCTTCCGGTCAACAAACAGTTTTTTAATGAACATGAGTTTTCCAATACCAATTTAACAATGAAGGCTTTAGGATTGTCTTATGACATCAAAAAGGACCTATTCAAGGTTGGCTGTCCTACAAAAGTTTTCCAGAAATGGGATAAACGGTCCATTTTAAGTGTAATTGGATCTTTCTTTGACCCTCTCGGGCTGGCAGGTCCCATCATAGTTCGAGCTAAGGAATTTGTACAAAAATTATGTAAAGAAAACCTAAAATGGGATTCTCCAATACCATCACAATTGTTATATTCTTGGCAAACGTTCTATGATCAGCTGATGTCAATGCCTGTCACTTCAATTAATCGCAATATAAAAATCTGCAATGCAGATCGAATTGAACTGTTAGGTTACTGTGATGCTTCTCAAACAGCATATGGCTGCTGTATTTATGTAAAGGTTAGACATAGCAATCAAGTAACTACAACCTTGCTATGTGCAAAGTCAAGAATAGCACCTATTAAAAAGCAATTAACTATACCTAAGTTAGAATTAAATGCCGCTCTGCTTTTAGCAAAATTAATTAATAAAGTTAGTGCTATATATTGTAATTTAAAAATAGATGAAAAATATATGTTTTCAGATTCACAAGTAGTATTGTGTTGGCTTAAATCTAGCAAAAACCTGTCTGCTTATGTAAGCAACAGAGTCGAACAAATAGACTCTCTTACCAAAGATTGCAAATGGGTTCATGTTGATGGTGCATCCAACCCAGCTGACTGCTTGTCTCGGGGCTGTAATCCTATAGATCTAAAAAACAATATGTTGTGGTGGTCAGGTCCTCCACATCATTCAACACCTGAATACATAAATCAGAGTTCAATAGCATGTAACCATCTAGCATGCTGGGAGGAGTCTACCCCTATAGAGCAGGATGTTTGTTTGAATGCTACCAGCACCATGCCAGATATTTTTATAAAATATTCCTCGTGGAACAAAACATTGAGAATAATAGCATATGTAATGCGTTTCTTAAATAATTGTAAACAGAAAGATAACAGACTTTATAGTAATTTTTCTATCTCAGAATTAAAAAGAGCTGAAAATAAAATAATTTCTGTAGTTCAAAATGTATATTTCCAGACTGAAATAAATTGTATTAAGAATAGCAAACCAATAAAAACTCACTTAAAATCATTGGCTCCGTTTATTGACAGTAACAATGTTCTTAGAGTAACAGGAAGACTGCAAAATGCTTTAGTACCATACTCTCAAAAGTTTCCTGTAATTTTACCTAAAAAATGTCACATAACGGACCTAATAATTCGAAATGAGCACTTAGCCCTGTTGCATGCTGGCTTGAAAATGACAATGTATGGTCTGTCCCAAAGATATTGGATTATAAATTGTAATAGAGAAGTTAAACGAATTTTAAGCAAATGTATAAAATGTTTTCGCTTCAAAGCAGAGGCTGCCTCTCAGCTGATGGGATCATTACCTTCTGATCGAGTAAATCAAGCACACACTTTCAGCATCGTTGGTATTGACTATTGCGGCCCGTTTCAAATTAAACAGTCCAGTATTAGACGAAGCTACGTCTCCAAAGGTTATGTTGTTGTTATGACATGCTTTGTGACTAAGGCGATCCACTTGGAGTTAGTTTCAGACATGACTTCACACTGTTTCTTAGCTGCGTTAAAGAGGTTCATTGCCAGGCGCGGTTTACCGAGCACAATTTATTGCGATAATGCAAAAACTTTTAAAGGAGCTAATAACATTTTAAATGAGCTGTACAAACTGCACAACTCCACGCAGCATCAAAATATAATCACTGATTTTGCTACTTCAAAAGGCATACAATTCAAATATATACCAAGTTATTCCCCCACCTTTGGAGGGTTATGGGAAGCAGCGGTCAAAAGTGCCAAATACCATTTCAAAAGAATAATAGGGCTGAATGTTTTAACTTACGAAGAATTTAGTACAATAATAATTTGCATAGAAAGTATATTAAATTCCAGACCGTTGACTCCGATGTCAAGTGATCCTTCTGACTTATCTTGCCTAACTCCTGGTCACTTTTTAATTGGCAGGCCAGTCAATGCTATTCCTGAGCCTGATATCACTTCTGTTCCCGTCAATAGGCTCCGTTTTTGGAGACGGTGTACACAGATAAAACAACATTTTTGGAATACTTGGCACAAACAATATTTGACACAACTAAATAATAGACCCAAATGGCAGCATGGTCAACCCAACGTCAAGGAAGGCAGCTTAGTGCTTTTAAAAGACATAAATTCACCACCTCTTAAATGGCCACTAGCCAGAGTTGCAAAAGTTTTCGAAGGTCCTGATCAAAAGGTAAGGGTTGTTGAAGTGAAAACCCCTTCAGGTATGTCGCGTAGGTCTATTAACAAAATTTGTGTTCTGCCTCTAGAATATTAAAACAATATTTATACACACACCGGCATATTTAGCGGAACACAAAAAAAAAGTCAATAATTAAAAAATATATGGTTTTATTTTAAAATCTACTTACTACACTTCTTTTGTTATTTAAAGTTTCATTTGTTTTAATTAAAATGAGATCACATTAAGAACAGATTTTGCGAGTAAAGGCTATTTGTGAAAAATGGTACATTTTTGAACTTTTCATGTAACCGGGAAAAGTGAAAATTAATATTAAAATAACAATTAATTCAATTAGAAAAATGGTGATTAATATCGCGTATTTCTCTTGTTGTGCTCTTATTAAAGTTTCTACCCGTCTAGGCATACTGAGAATGATGTTATCGATGGTCTCCTGGGATAGTCTCCGCCATTCCTAAACTACGGCGATTCGCAGTTCACCCACGTTGGCAGGAGCTGGAATTCTGGACTTAACTTTTCTTTTCAGCAAGTCCCAAACGTGCTCTATTGGGTTCATATCCGGTGATCTCGCCGGCCACTCCATAACAGTGATATTCATATCATTAAGATATGCTTGAGTTACCCGAGCGGTATGCGGCCGAGCATTATCCTGCATAAAAACAAAATCGTCACCGATATATGGGGCAAACGGTACGACATTTTCTTCTAAGACTTCTCTGATGTTGCGGTCTGTAGTCAGACTCCCTCTGTCAATCACTACCAAGTCTGTGCGAGCTCCCAAACAAATGCCCGCCCAAACCATTATTGATCCACCACCGTATGCAACTGTAGTTTCAAAATTTGTCTGAATGTATCGTTCTCCTTTGCGTCTGTATATTCTTTGCCTGCCGTCAATTTGATTTAAGAGAATTCTGCACTCATCACTAAACAATACCTTACTCCATTGGTCTGCGTTCCAAAGTCGATGTTCCTGAGCAAAAGTTAACCTGTTTCTACGATGATTTATCTCGAGCCTTGGAGCCTTGGCGGGCACAAATGAACCCAAACCAGCTTCTTCGAACCTTCTTCGTACCGTACGCTCACTTACGGTTATACCCCGCACTGCTTCTAACTCATGTCGGGCTTGGACGGCCGTCAAACGGGGGTTCCTACGTACACGAAGCCGAATGAAACGATCATCCCTACTCGAAGTGCGTCCTTTTCTGCCTTGTCCTGCTCTTCTCACATAAGTACCGGTCTCCCTGAACCGTTGGATACTGCGATGGATCGTTGAAACTGGTCGACGAAGATCTCTGGATATCACTCCGTAAGTTTGACCATTTCTTCGCATTTCGAGTGCCCTGGCAATCTCCGTTGGGGCTAAGTCAGGCATAATTCAGTCCTTAACTCCAAAAAGATACGCGATTAAAAAAAAACTAACAAAAAACAGTATTTCAATGAAATTTTAAATCAAACTCAGAAGGAAGAAATAGTCGAAGTTCGCTCCAGATAAGGTGTATTTGAATAAAATTAAAACAATTGCATAAAATGTGATGTTCAGTTGTTTTCTTAATTTGAAATTATTTCTTTTTAAATTAAATGACGTATAAACCAGCCAGCAACCTTATATATTACTGATATCAAACCTTTTTTTTATGTTCCGCTAAATATGCCGGTGTATGTATTTAAAAAAAAAAAAAAAAACATAAGTTTGTCAACTTAGTCTTTATCCTATGTATGTTCTTAAAAATTGACAACTTAGTTTAAAATATGAATGTTTAAAATTTAAAGGTTTAGTGTTCTCAACAAAGCATGTTGGATCAATTTTTTGTATCAATAATTACCACAGCATTAGGCTTATTTAAAGTATTGATCTTGATGAGTGTAAAACCTGGCCCCCGGGAATATGTTCAGAACGAACATTCAATTTACTCTGTGGTAATGTGGTCTATGATCCATATACTATGTAGTCTATGGTTGATAGACTCACTCCCTCTTCATTTTGGATCCTCGTCACGGTAGCTATAGCTCTGTACAAAATAAGTGTAAAAAAGTTATTAAACCTGATTTTTGCCATTAATCTTATTTCATTTATGTTCCATCACGAACAATAATAAATCTTAAAAAGTCTTTAAAAGTCTTAAAAAATCTTAAAAAGTCTTAAAAAATCTGTTACGATATTAGGGAATAATGCAAATGGGCTCAGCGGAAAACTCAAATCTTTATTAAGATGCACAAATGACTAATACTAATTGACAGGAAATCTCTATAGCGCGATTTAGGCAACACTTGAACAGCGCCATCTAGTGACGCGCGGATGGAACTATTTCTATTTGCATGTTTGGGCTGCTCTTACTTCCTAAACATTCCGCCCCCCAAAAGACGGCTACTCCTTTAAAATTATGACAAATTAAAAGTCTACGAAGCTCAAATTAACTACTACACTAAATAACAAAAATAAAAAAAAATTTTGTGTAGCTAACAATATAAACTAACTTAAAGACTATCAGTTGGCAAAACACAAAGTTTATGAATCGGCCTTTTGATAACAGTATTTTTACACTTTAATGTAACAACTCTTACTAAGCCATCACTACCATCACTACCAGGATGGGTATCTATAATTTTAGCGATTAACCATTTAGAAGCTGGAAGCCTCTTTTACAAGTACAATTGTACCTACATTTATATTGGATTGAGTTCCAGTCCATTTCTGGCGTTTATTTAAACTTACTAAATAATCATGGCTCCATTTATGCCAAAATGATTGCAACTTTTTCTGAAGATAGATCCATCGTTTAGTATATGGAATACTAATATTACTTAGCTCCGGTTCGGGAACTACTAATAGGGATTCACCAATCAGGAAGTGACTTGGTGTTAAAACATCTAAATTATCATCAGAATTCATCAGGGAATCCACGGCAACGAGATGGCGGATGCACTTGCCAGGGAGGGCTCAGAGACCCAGCTTATTGGTCCTGAGCCGTTCGTGGCACTTGCACCAAGTACCATCAATAAGGCCTTAAAAGATTACATCAAAAACAGGCACGGCATCGAAGGGAAAGAGCAGCCGGGTATGAAACACTCCAAATCCTTCCTAGGTGAAAACGCCTTAGGACGGAGTAAGTTCATATGCGGAGGCAGTAGAAGGCAGGCCCGATTAACCATCGGTGCCTTGACAGGGCACTATGCCACAAAACAAATGCTCCACAGAATGCACCTATCAACAAATAACTTGTGTAGGGCATGTGGAGAGGAAACGGAGTCAATGCAGCACCTACTGTGTGACTCTCTGGCTAGGAAAAGAATGGGACTCCTGGGGTCGGCTTATCCGAGACCGGAGGACTTCAGGCTCTTCGCTCTTAAGGACGTGGCCAAACTTATGGCATCTATCTTTACAGAGGAGGAAGAGTGAAAGGACGGGGTTGCACAAAAGATCCCGATGGGTCGAAGTGTTACTGCAAGAGGGAAACCTCAGCAGGCCCCACTAAGATAAGATAAGATCATCAGAATTAGCATCAATGGGTGTTAATGGACGGGAATTTAAACAACTCTCTATTTGACATAATAATGTTGAATATTCTTCATAAATTAACTTAGTATCACTAAGTACTCGATTGAGGTGAAACTTGACGGATTTTACAGCTGATTCCCATAAACCTCTCATGTGGGGTGCTCCAGCAGGATTAAATTGCCAGTCCGTTCCATCTCGAGCGAGCAAATCAGCTATTTCTACAGGTAAGTTATTTTTGCTATCTATAAACATTTGTTTCAGCTCTTTACTAGCTCCTATAAAGTTTGTGCCACAATCGCTAATAAGCTTGCTACAATGACCTCTACGAGAGGTAAATCGCCTAAAAGCGGCTATAAAACTATCTGTACTTAGGCTAGTGACTAGTTCTAGGTGTATTGCTTTGACTGTGGTACAAATAAATACAGCTATGTACGCTTTTTGGGTTCTATTTGATCCCCGGCCGTTAAATAATTTTAACACTACAGGACCCGCAAAGTCCACACCAGTTATACTAAATGGCCGTTGAGGATTTACTCGATCTCTAGGTAAGTTACCCATTTGTTGTAAACTTAACTTAGCTGCATTTTTTAACACATACTACACACTTATGAATTACTGTTTTTACAATGTATTTAACCCCTATAATATGAAAGTTAGTTCTAATATAATTTAACATCAACTGTACCCCCCCATGTAAAGTTTTGTAATGTGCATTTTGTACAATTAAATATGACAAAATATCTTTTAACAATATATAAGGATGTTTCATCTCATTGCGGAGAGTAGAGTAATGAAGTCTACCTCCTACTCTTAACAAATTATTCTCATCGAGGTAAGGGTTTAATTTAACAATTCTTTTACCATTCTCTAATCTATTCAAACATTTTATTTTATTTACATCTGTGCTACTAATTATTTTAATCTCTCCAGCAAAGGTTTTGTATTGCGATAAATGTAACAATATTTTCATGGACATATCTAATTCACTAGTTGTAAGCCACTCGGGGTAAGTTAACTTACATTTATTTTTAAACTTATTTTTAACAGAATTAACAAATCTTAACATTCTAGACATAACACGAACGAGTTTAGTTAAACTAGAGTATCTACTAAACAACTCTTGAGCTAAATCACTTTCACTATTGGACTTTTGACACACAACACTGACATATTATTCACTGACGTATTAACTATTAATTTCTTCTCTAACTCCGTAGGTTCGATGACATGGTGACTGACGGGCAAAGTCCTCGTCTCTAGCAGCCAGGTAGGTCCTCTCCACCACAGCCGATGCCTCGGAAGCTCTAGCGGTGAGATTCCTCTCGACGCTACGTCAGCGGGATTATCTTCGGACGTGACGTGGTACCATCTCTCCTTCTCAATCAGGTTAGTAATCTCTGTTACTCTTTTAGCTACAAATGTACACTAATAGCTTGGTGATTTCTGCAGCCATGCCAAAACTATTGTAGCATCAGTCCATGCGTATGTATTACGACTGGGGACACGCAATGCAAATTGTACTCGATGCAACAATTTAGCTAACAATAAAGCCCCACAAAGCTCTAGCCTTGGAAGTGAAACTTGTTTGACAGGTGCGACTTTTGTTTTGGCTTCTATTATTGTTATTCTAACTTCATTTTGTTCTAGAACTCTACAGTATACAACAGCTGAGTAAGCTATGCTCGACGCATCAGAAAACCCATGCAATTCTACTTTGACCGTATCATCTGCTATACCTAACCACCTCTGGATTGTAATAATTGGCATATCTACTAGTTCTTGTCTATAAGTCATCCAGTTTTGTAAAAGTATATCAGGTAATGATTTGTCCCAGTCGACCTTTTCTATCCATAATCTTTGAAGCATATGTTTTGCAACTACAACTACGGGAGCTAACCAACCAGCTGGATCATAAATGGTAGCTATGTCTCTTAACACTGTACGTTTACTTACTTTATTTGTTGGTGATGGTAATGCTATTTGCAATTCAAACATGTCTGTGTATCCATTCCAGTTAACGCCTAGTATTTTACGATTGGATTGCTCTGCACCTTCAATTTCAGAACTGTTTGACGCCCATTTGTGTAGTAGAAATCCTCCTTTATTTAATAATTGTGTTATTTTATGTTTCAGATCTGCTGTGTCTCCAGAAGAATCTCGTCCCCCAAGGAAATCATCTACATAGAAGTCATACAGTAAGGCGTCTATGATGTCATCATCGAAGTTCTCTTTCTCGTCTTCTGCTAGCTGTTATAGCGTTCTTATGGCTTGATATGGTGCACATGTTGTTCCATATGTGACAGTGGTTAATCTATAGTGCTGTATAGGTTGCTGCACGTCGCTACGAGGTCTCCAAAGGATTCTCAGGTAATCTCTATCTCTAGGATCTAGCGTAATCTGTCTATAGTGTTGGCGGATATCGCCTATTAATACTATTCTATGTTTTCTCCACCTTAAGGTACTGTCTCTTATATCATTCTGTAATGCTGGCCCAGACATTAAGTTGTCGTTAATGGATTTGCCATTACTATTGTTGGCCGAGCTATCAAACACTACTCTTAATTTTGTTGTAAGGTGTTCGTCATTAATCACAGCTTGATGTGGAATATAACAAACTTCTAGTGGCGGCTTCTCAATCTCAACAATAGGTATTAATTCCATATGACCTTTCTCTATATAATCTGCCATGAAGTCATTGTATTTATTTTCTAGTTTTGTGTCTCATCTAAGCTTGTTCTCGATAGCAGTAAATCGTCTAAGGGCTACTGGAAGTGATTCACCAATATCTGGTGGATTGGACAAAAAAGGTAAGCGAACTAGTTTTACGTCCGTCCTCCTGCCTTTGATGTGTAGCTTTAAAATGTTTCTCGCGTTTCAGTTCTAGGTTTGTCAAAAGACGTTTCTCTGGGGATTCCTCTATTTCCCAAAAACGACGAAGAAGACTATCTATTTCCACCTTCACATGATGGACGAATACTTCACCGTAGTTGACGTTGTTTGACGTATTTTTGCCAGTTATAAGCCAGCCTAGTATGGTTCTCTGTGCGACAAGATTGTGTGTTTCGCATTTGTGTGTCAGAATGCCGTGTTGTATTATCTCGGCAAAGACATCTGCACCTAGTAATAAATCAATCTTGCCTGGATTCTCAAAAGTAGGGTCTGCCAAGTGTAGCGTTCTCATCTGAGGCCAATCTATAGCGTGCGTTTGTTGTGGTATGTAACTTGTTAACGATTTCATAACAAACGCGGTTATTTGGACTTTTACTTGTGGATTATGCCTTGGACTAATCTCTAATTGTACTCTAGCTCTAGTGATAGATTTGACTGAGCCGACACCTGTTATATTCCCTTTTACAGGATCTCGTTTAAGGCCCAGCACTTGACACGCAGCTTTGGTAATGAGGGACGCTTGGGAGCCCTGGTCTACTAATGCACGAAGCGTGTGTGTTGCATCTAGTTTCTCGGATCTAATATTCACTATCGCAGTCGCCAATATTACTGCATTAGGGTTGCAGTTGGAGCTCTCCACAGTATTGCTTGCTATCTCTACAGTACTAGTCATCACCGGTGTATTATCTATCTCTTTTGGATTTGCAGTTGCAGTTAAATCTTTCATTGCATTGGGAATTGTAAATCCGTGCAACAACGTATGATGTTTTCGGCCACATTTTTTGCATGCAGTGTACTGTAAACACGATTTGACTGGGTGACCCTTTCTCATACAATTAAAACATATCTGATTAGCTTGTACAAAGTCTTTTTTTGCTTGTAAATCTAGAGTTAAAAAGTCTTTGCATCTAAATATTGAATGATCTCCGTTGCAGTAAATAAATTTTGTGTACGTGGTGACTTCAGTGGCAAAACTCTTTGATGTAACATGTTTGACAGGTGGTGGGTGGCTTGGTTCTTGTCTAGATTTTACAGATTCCAGTGTGTGAAAGCGGTGTTCTAAAAATTCGCTTAGCTCACTCCATGTAGGTAGCTTTGAAATCGAATCTAATCTTTGCTCAAATAACTTATGTGATTCTGTATCTAGTTTTTGTATTATAATATAGACAACCAAATCATCCCACTGATCCGTAGGTAACTTTAATCCTTTTAGTGTAGCTAGACATTCCGTAGTGACATCTAATAGGTCTCTTATACATTTAGCAGATTCGGAATGTATTTTTCTCTGATTAAGCAATTACCTATTATACTTCTTTGATACATATAACATAAATTAAAAAATAATACACAATTATTTATAATAAACCTAAACCTTGGTATGTAAAATAGGTTAGTTAATTCGATGAAATTATTTTATTTATACATATTAACATTGGTGTAGGTAATATTAACACAGGCTTACTTGTCATAAACCTACATTTCGTTGGTTTACTGCAGGATCTCTTCAATTGACAAACAAAATACTTTTAAACTATGTCGGAGAGAACTTGCCTTTTAGTTATCGGATATTTTGGTTCAATCGTATTTTGTATCATCATCATGCACACGTACTTGTCTGTATATTTTAAACTAATCTGCAATTAAACATATGCGATGAGCTCGCCATCTCATTATTAAATGTCGTAAGTCTTGTTGCAGTTTGGGACCTACTAACAGATCGTCATTTAAAGATACACCGTTATTACCTTTACTTGACGCGTTGAATACAACGCGTACCCTTGTTGTTTCCTTGTCCTCAAGAACAACTGCATGGTGAGGAAGATATACGGCTCTCTCATTATTCAATTCATTTGCCTTGACAAGATCCATGTGGTCCAAGCTCACGTACTCCGCCATAACCTTTCTATATTCTTCATAAAGCTGAGGATTTCTCTCTAGTCTCTTTTCCAAAAATGCTAAGTTTTTTCGTGCTCTGTCCAATGATTGACCGTATTGAACTTCTGGATCTTCATCTCTAAAAGGCAACCTTACAACAAATCTCCCATCATCATTTCTGGTAGTTGTTGCGTCATAGAACTTTTCACATGTTTCTTCTTCCTTAGATAGCCTTTTCTGAATACTGTCTGGTTCAGCTTCTAATTCCCAAAACCTTTTAAGCCAATCATCTGGTTCTCTGACTTTCAAATGCATACTTGTAACTTTGTCTTTTGATGCAGAATTATTAGAGATTTTTCCCGATAAAACCCATCCAAAGACCGTATTTTGTGCTATCAGATTGCTTTGGGGTGTTTTATCAAGCCACTTAACAAAATTTCACCATGTACTTCAGCGCCTAATAAGACATCTATCTTTCCTGGTAACGTATAATCTGGATCAGCTAGTTCCAATCCATTCAGTTCAAGCCATTCAGGGTCTTCAAGTTTGACACAAGGAAGCAATAAGGTAAGTGAAACTAACACATATGCAGTTACTTGGATACTAATTTCTGGATTATAACGCGATTCTAAACAAAATTTAACGACATGTTTAATACGCATTTGCCCTTCTCCCAGACTTGACACCACACCATTTACAGGAGTGCGTTTAAGCCCAAGTAATTGAACAGTAGCTTCTGTCACAAATGAAGCTTGTGAGCCCTGATCTAACAGTGCACGAATTAAACATTTATTCCCGTTACTAGAACGAGCCTTTAAAACTGCTGTTGCAAGTAAAACATTATAACTGTGATGCTCCTTCTTTGATAAATTAACAACTATGTTTAGTTCTGCTGTTGATTTACTAGGTTGATTTGTGTGTTCCTGTTTCTGTTTTGTGTTTTCTGTGAATCCGTCTCTTTCGTAATGTAACATTGTATGATGTCTTCGGCTGCATTTCTTACAGCATATCGGTTTGCGACATTTTCCAACTATGTACGTGGCTTGACTTTAGGCAGTTGAAGCATAATCCTTTTGTTTGAACAAGGTTCCGTCTATCTTGCACTGACATTTGGCTAAATTGATTGCATAAGTTGAGATAATGATTTCCGCTGCACATGACACATGTTAATTCGCTTTTCTGATTATCCTCTTGAATAGCTGCGTGGAATGTCTTTGGCTTCCCTATTGATTTCTTCGGCGGCATTACTGGTTTGTGCAAGTTCTTGCCAGAATCAACCATTTCCAAACTTCTATATCTAGCCTCTAGGAAATCTACTAATTGACTCCACGTAGGTGTTTCGTCGATCATCATACTCATTTGACTTTCCCATTGTTTATGAGACTCCACATCCAGTCTTGAAATCACCATGTATATAATAATAGGATCCCATGATTCCGTACTAAATTCCATATTGTTTAAAACGTTTAAGCATGACGTCGTAGTGTCTAGCAACTGTTTTATGGCCAGTGCAGATTCTCCATTTATTTGCTTTTGAGAAAACAAAATTTTGAAAACAGCATTCGAGTTATATCGTTTGTTGGCATATCGTTTTGTCAGTTGTTTCCTAGCCTCATCATAATTTTGTTCAGTAGTCGAGAAATTCCTTAAAAGTTGCTCCGGTTCCCCAGAAACGCTACTTTTCAAATAGTGTAGTTTTGCACCTTTGATAATTTCTCGTTTTTGTGTATTAGTGAAACAAACATATCGTAGTACGTCTGCCACTCCTCATACTTGCCGTTAAAACTTGGCAATTGTATTCTTGGAAGTTGAATTTCAGTAGATGTAGACATCTTAGCTATCTCCGTTATCTGCACGTTCTCCTTTTCTTCTCTAGTGCATCCTAAAGATCTGCCATGTACGATGTATGTAATTCTTCATCATCATCATCATCATCTCAGCCAAAAGACGTCCACTGCTGGACAAAGGCCTACCCCAAGGATCTCCACAACGACCGGTTTTGTGCTGCTCGCATCCAGCGGCTTCCCGCGACCTTCACCAGATCGTCGGTCCACCTTATTGGAGGCCTGCCCACACTGCGTTTTCCGGTACGCGGTCGCCACTCGAGGACTGTTCCGCCCCAGCGGCCATCAGTCCTGCGAGCAATGTGCCCTGCCCACTGTCACTTGAGCTTAGCAACTCTTCGGACTATGTCGGTTACCTTTGTTCTTCTGCGGATCTCCTCATTTCTGATTCGATCTCGCAGAGAAACCCCGAGCATAGCCCTCTCCATTGCTCTTTGAGTGACCTTGAGCCTTTTGATAAGGCCCATAGTGAGCGACCACGTCTCAGTCTGTATGTCATCATCAAAGACTTTCGTCTTGAGACACTGCGGTATATCGGACGAAAAGATATTTCGTAGCTTACCGAACGCTGCCCAGCCTAATTGGATTCGACGATTGACCTCTTTGCTGAAGTTGGACCTGCCTAGCTGGACCGTTTGTCCCAGGTAAACGTAATCGTCTACAACTTCAAGGGCAGAGTCTCCAACCTTCAGAGGAGTGGGTACGACACGTGAGTTTGACATAACTTTCGTCTTCTCCATGTTCATTTTAAGACCCACTTGTTGAGAGACTCTGTTGAGGTCACCGAGCATTGTGCCGAGGTCTTCCAGGGTCTCAGCCATGACCACTATATCGTCAGCAAATCGAAGGTGAGTGATGTATACGCCGTTGACGTTGATGCCGAGTCCTTTCCGGTCCAGAGGCTTGAAAGCATCTTCCAGTGCAGCAGTGAACATTTTCGGAGATATAAAATCTCCCTGTCTCACTCCTCGCTGCAACTGAATAGGTTTCGAGCTCTGGTCCTGAAGACGGACTGACATTGTGGCGTTTTCATACAAACACTTCAACACTTCGATGTACCTGTAGTCAATTTGGCACCGCTGGAGAGACTGTAGCACGGCCCATGTTTCGATCGAATTGAAGGCTTTTTCATAGTCCACAAACACTAAACAAAGAGGCTGGTTATACTCTTCGGTCTTCTGTATAACCTACCGCAGCGTATGTATGTGGTCTATGGTGCTGAAGCCTTTTCGGAAACCGGCTTTTTCGATAGGCTGGAAGTCATCAAACCTGCGTGCGAGACGATTCGTTATGACTCTCGAAAACAGCTTGTAGACGTGGCTTAGAAGTGAGATGGGCCTGTACTTCTTCAGCAGGGTTTTGTCGCCCTTTTTGAAGAACAGTACCACCATACCTTCGTGCCACGTTTCTGGCGTTCTGCCCCCTAGTACGACGGAATTAAATAGCTTCTGAAGAGCTACGAGTACCGGTCTTCCGCCTGCTTTTAGAAGCTCGGCCATAATTCCGTCAGCACCTGGTGCCCTGCCGTTCTTGAGCTGTTTGAGAGCCATACTAATCTCGTACAGGCTGATGTCCGGGATGTCTTCGGTATAGTGTCGGGTTAACTTAGCTCTAGGGTCTTTAGCTAAGCTTTGTACAGGTGGCCGTGTGGATGTGTAAAGCTGTCCATAGAACTTCTCGACCTCTCTCATAACATCGGACCTGGTCGTGACAGTTCTGCCATCATCGGTTTTCAGCGTCGTCAGTTGGCACTGCCCAATACCCAGATCTCTTGCGAACACTTTTGAACCTTTGTTCCGCTCAATGGCCTCTTTTATACGGTCAGTATTAGATCGGCGCATGTCGCGAGTCATAGACTTCGAGATCTGCCTATTTAGCCGCCGAAACTGAGACGCATCACCTGAGGAAAGCAGAACCATTGCGCGCCGCTCTTCCATTAGTTTTTGGGTATGGTCTGAGAACTTTTTGGTTCCTTTTGCACGGTGGGTTTTAAAGAACTTGGACCCAACCGTTTGGACAGTTTCCACGAACCTGTTGCTGTATTCGTCCACATTTTCGCAATCATGTAGGCACTCGAAGCGGTTCTGCTATTCGAGCTGAAAGCTTTCGGGGTTTTGGATTTGGATGGGTGCAGGACGGAGCGTAGACCTTATTAATCGACATCTTTCCAGCTTAACGTTGATATTCAATGTGCCTCTTACCAACCGGTGATCGCTGCCAGTTTTAAACGCATTGATCACAGTGACATCGTTGAATATTTGCTTCCTCGTCGACATAATAAAGTCAATCTCGTTTTTTGTTGCACCATCGGGACTCATCCAGGTCCACTTGCGGTGTTCAGCTTTCCTGAAAAAGAAATTCATCATAAAGAGTCCCTCCTTTTCCAGAAAGTCCGCCAGCAGTTGGCCCCGGGAGTTCCGATTACCAACACCAAATCGTCCCACTCTCATCTCATCGCCGCTTCGTTTGCCCAGCTTTGCGTTAAAATCTCCTATGACATTGGTGTAATGAGTTTTGGAGGCTTGTATGGCTCTAGAGATGTCCTCATACGAAGCCTCCACCTCATCGTCAGGGTGTGTCGTAGTAGGAGCACCTGTATGACCTTCAGCGAATACCGTTTGGTTATTCTGAGTATAAGGTACGCTACCCTAGGCGACACACTCCTGGTCTCGACAACGTTGTTCACGAGGGACTTGTGGACGATGAACCACTGTGGGACAGTTGTTCGCCCTCCCGGAAAAAGAGTAAGTTACCAGACTTGAGGATTATCGAGTCCTCCCCCTCTCTTCGGACTTCAGATAATCCAACTATGTCCCACCGCATCATAATTCTTCAAACCAATCATATTTTTATCATCCGTAAAGTAGGGTAAGAATTGTATTTGTTCCTCGGATAAGTCTTCAATGAGTTTGTTATGATTAGTTTTGAAAGCCTCACATAAGCTTTGCAATGTTTGTATTCTTATCTCTAAATAAGATTTAGTAATTCTCACTCTTGGACTCTTCTTAAAGTTCCTTTCTGCCGTTTCTAGTCTCGAACAAAATTCAATTTGCGACTTCAACCTTTTATTAGCCATAATTAATTGTATTGACTAACAACTAATTTAAATCAACGAAGAGAATTAGTTCGATGTATCACTCGTAAGTTCAATACCCTTATTGATTAGTCAAGTTCAAAACGTGAAACACATAAAACACGAAGTCCCTCTTTTTATGACTACAAAATGTTCTAAGTCTGTAGTAGACTAAAACACAAAAATATCACAAGTGTTTTCTCGATGAAAATTTTCTAAGTCCATACTAATTATGATCAAATCACAAAAATTTTACAAGTCATTTTTGCAGCAAAATTTTCTAATCCATAGAAAAAAACACGAAATTTTTACAAGTTCTTTTATCGCAGCAAATTTTTCTAAGTCCATAGGATAATTCACTAAAATTTTACAAGTCTTTTTAACAGCAAATCTTTCTAAGTCCATAAAATAAAATCACGAAAATTTTACAAGTCTTTTTAACACTTCAAATTTTTCTGTTCTAATTTCACCCACGCGATTACCAAGTCCAAGTCCATTCCGGGGTTTCGGCACCAATGTTTAAACTCACTAAGGTCGGGATTCACAATTCACAACACTGTTACTTGTATTACACTTTATTAACACACACCTTGAAGGGAACTACCTATCAAATACATCGCTGCCTTATATCCTCCCAATAAAACGAAGCGTTTGCGCGATTCAGCGTAAGGAATAGCGCCATCTCTTGGAGGCTTTGAGAATTAACTTTGATGTGAGATGTTTATGACAAATCAGATTTTATACAAATATTAAGTAGGTACATAATGGTTTTCATTCATTTTGGATGTAAGTTTTTTATGTTATTGTTTAGTAAATTAGATACTAACTTTAAAAGAACTCCACAACATTACATATTGTTCATAATCTATGTATGTAAATAAAGCGATATTTTTGTAATAAAATTAGATTTCTTTTTTTTACATTGTCGACACTCTTTGAAGAAGAGATATAACAATAAGAGCACTTACACACGAGCAGCACTTTGGTATCAATAGAGGTAACTGTAGCGTCGGATGGTAGGCCTTTGACCTTTAACATGTCGACAGCAACTGTTGACTGTTGCAGTTACTTCTGTCGATAGCAAAGTGCGACTGAAAGGGATAATATAATCTACATGATACAAAAAATAATCTACATAATACAAAAATGCTTAAAGATTTCATGGCACCTACGCCTTTATAAAATAAAACAATATTAAATATTTAAAGTAGCAATATATAATAAAAATATATGATATCATTACTTACCTTTGCGTATTATTTATCACCAGCAAAGAGTATTTAAGTGTTTCGAAGTACAGCTAGGTGATCCGACTCGCACTTAGCCGGTTTTTATCTGATTATTTTAGGTATACTATGCGCGATCGCACTAAACACGAGTACACACGAGGGAGCGACCTGCCGTTCTATTGCGCTGGCCGCCGCGCCGTACGCACGGACGAAAGCGGGGCGTGAAAGGGGCGCGGGTGAAATCTGTTTTTTTTCTAGGTTTATACGCGCTCTTAATAGCGAAAAGTAACGGGTGACAAAATTATTGTTTCTTTAATTAGTAGCAGAACTCGAGTTACACCGCCTGTTGTTAATGATGGCTCCCATTTTGCAGTTATTGTCAAAATAAGTTATTAATGTAACAAATACGTTTATATTAACATAAATGGAACACGGCGTGCGTGTGTGCGCCATGTTGTTTTTTCCGGACAACGACGCGTTGCTACTCAGTTTGGCACCGGGACGCGTAGAAAGCGACGACACTGTAATGTGGTTCAAATAAAATTTGTCAACAAAAATTGTTTTTTTGGATCTTCAACTCTATATCGAACTCCTATCCGTTACAATATTGTTATATATATTGCCTTTGTCTGTTGTTTTCTATTTGATTAAACTAATTGCTTGTAATACATGCATTATTACAAAATGAATAAATATGGTAATTGAAGTAAAGGAGTAGTTTGTATATATTGGATACCAAGCCTTTGAATAAAAAAAACACAAAAGTAAGGAACATTTATTCACTACACAAAAAGCGAATATCGGTACAAAGGAAACTACTTTATTAAATGAAGAAAAACCTGTAACCTGTGAGTATTAAGATTGATTCAGTGACGTTTTCGTTAAATCGTTAAATCTTACTAATATAAGTACATTACTTACCCTTCTTTACTTTGCCGGCTTGCTGTTGGATCAACTTTGCAACATTTCGGGTTAATACATTCTCGGTTAACAAAAGTGAATGTGTCTGTTCTAGGTGTGTGAGTCAGAAATTCTGACGGCCGATTACAAGTGTTCAAGTTACAAATCGTATTTATCTAGCGTACGGACGTTAAGATTTTTTAATTCGTAAACGAATCATCAAGAAGAAGTTTCGAAACATATTATGGTGGATAAACGATGGAAGGGTTTATAAGCCTTCTCGTGAAATTTGGACGACCATGCTGTTTTAAAAAGCGAGAATTCGACAAACTACTGTAGGGTTTTTTATTAAATTGAAATTAATATATTTGATTTGTATTCGTTAGAAACGTAAAATCAATAAAAAGGCTATAATTTTGTTCTGCCGACTGGCAATACTGTCTGTCTGTCAATGTCAGTTTGTAAAATTAGAGGGAAAAAAAGATGGCGGCACTTGGCCGATGCCAGCGGGGCATTGTGGTTTGAGTTTTTGTACAGAACGGATGTCTCTGAGAGAATACACGTGTTTGTCTTGAAACTCTGAGTTTTATTAGAAAGTGTAACCTGAGATACGAAGTTTTATTATACTTCAGAAGTGGGATATCAAACGTAAGTACACGCCTACGTATTTTTCTTCTACACTGATATTAATGCTATTGTATTAAGCGGTTGCAATGAAACAAAAATTGTAAGGTATAGTTAAAAAAAATATATGAACATATTTAATATTGAATTTACATTTTGAACAATAGCTTGAACATTTTACCCGTGTACTTTTTGTCAGTAATTCTTTTCTTATGAGTTTACAAAATGGCCGTTATTTTCAATACTAATCGTTTTCGATATAAAAAAAAAGCAACTACTGTTTTTTTCTGGAAGCGGGTAGTTATCCTTTTAGGTTAGCTTATGTCCATAAAGATGCCTACCATACGCCGTGGGATTTCATAAAGGGGGGTCAATATTTGCTTATTTTTGGGCTACGACGCACCGTTTACGAGAAAAATCGATATTTGAAAAATCCGTTTGTATAAATGTCTGTCGAACAATTTTTATTAAGATTTATGTTTTCAAAATTTAACAAAACTAGCTTATAGCTTGTAGTTCCTTACTATAGACAAAAAAAATAAGCCTGTAGTTTGTTGTAAGATCCAATTTCATTAATTCACATTTTTTTTCTTTTCTTTTTTGGAACAACGAGGTTAACATTATGGATAATGAGACTGGACGTCAACGTGGAAGCGAGCGACGGCTGCGTACTCCGATTGCTGCTGCTGGGGCAGATCGTAGTCGAACACGCAGCCGTAGCAGGTCCAGAAGGATTAACAGAAGCTCACACCGAGGAAAGGAGACCGAGTTGGAGCAAACGCGAAGGCGGTTACAAGTTTTGGAGCACGAGTTGCACCGGGAACGCGAGAAAACATCTTCGGGGCGTGAAAATCGATCGCACCGGAACGCGAGTGGCAGCCGCAGTCGCAGCCGCGCCAGTCGTCGACGCACCCGCAGCCAGAGCAGGCGGCGCCGTAAGCGCAGTCGCAGTGTTACGCCGAGGGCGAGCCGACGACAACGCGAGGACTCCGCGCCGAAGGAGAAAAGGTCACGTACACCCTCTTATTCTACTAAAGACGTGATAGATATTGTCAAAATAATTAAAAGTAATTTTGGGCCTCAGCCATCACCCTCTGGGGCATTGATGTCAAAGAATATCGATCACAAAAATATTCTCCCTAATTTTGACCCCTCTGCAAAAGGGCAACGCATAGATATTTGGTTACGTAAGGTCAATGAATGTGCGATGGTATACGGCTGGGACGAGAAGACTATCGTGCACTTCGCAGTACAGAAACTCCAGGGCTTGGCGAAGGTGTGGTATGAAAGCTTGAATACCATAATTATTGTACTCCTGGGTAGAATGGCAAGAGAAATTAGTAAGTGCGTTTCCTTGCGATCAGAACTACGGCCAAATCCTGGAGGACATGTTAAAAAGAAAAAGCAAGCTTAATGAGCCAATTGAGGTTTATTATTACGAAAAACTTGCCTTATTCAACCAGTGTGACATTGCAGGAAAGCGCGCAGTTGACTGTATTATACATGGCATTACTGATAGGACTACGAAATCAAGTGCGTTAGCGTTATGTTGCTCACAGCCGGAACAGCTTTTGCAGTTTTTAATGAGCAACAAAGATGCTCATTTATCTGACCGTATTTATAATAGACCTAAGTTTTGGGGCGAAAATAACGCTACTAGCTCAAATTATGCAAGGAATAACCAAAGTAAGCCTAGTCAGGCGGTTGGCTCTATATTTTGTTTTAATTGTAGGGAACGGGGGCACCCTTTCCTACAGTGCCCCAAGCCATTGGTTAAGTGTTCAAAATGTAACAAAATTGGACATACCGGAGAAAAATGTATGTTAAAAGTTGATAATAGAGCTGGCGGCATGGAACCTTCAAAAACAATGAGTATTGCAGTTACTTCCCCAAGCTCCAAGTATATAAAACAAGTTAAGGTAAATAACATTGATGTAGATGCTTTTATCGATTTTGGAAGTGAAGTTACGTTAGTCAAAAATTCTTTAGTCTTGCTGCTAGGCTTAGCTCATGATAATATACCATCTATGCTCAAGGGGTTCGGAAACAATTCAGTTCAATCACTGGGTAAATTGCAGCTGGATTTATCTGTAGATGGTGTTAACGCGAGTGTATGCTGTCGAGTAGTTGACGATAACCTTTTAGAAAAATCAATTTTAATAGGTCAATCGTATACTGAACAACCTCACATAACAGTAATTAAAGACTCTAATTCATTAAAGTTCTATGAGGTTAGTGTAGAGCTGCCTATTTTACCTATGCTTGAGGCTACAGTGGACACCTATAGACTAGGAGAAGTAAAAGTTGTCGGTAATGTTTCACTGTATGGACCAGCGTCTGTTAAGGCTTATTTGTCGGGTTCTGTGTTCAGCGGTTGCATGATGCTACAGAATAGCATTGTAGGCCGCCCTAATCAAGAGTTCGTAATATCTGGCGGAGTATATCACGTACAAAATGGACAGTTAGACATTCCCATATTCCCTTGTAAACCCCCTTGCCATATTCTTAAAAATTTTGTAGTCGGAAGAGGGGAAAGAGTAGAGTTCGTAAGGCGTATGATTATTCAATCGCCAGGCGTCGAGTCCGCCGATGCTGACAACGATTTTACTAAGGAGATGTTCACGGAAGAAAATGTTCGGTTAGGTAGTGATGTGTCAATGGACGATAGACAAAAGCTAATGTCCATCCTTGGACAGTATCGACATTGTTTTGCTTCCAATTTGAAAAACTTGGGTAAAACGGATTTAACGCAAATGAATATTGAATTAAAGAATCAACGGCCTATTGTGTATCGTCCTTATAGATTGTCACATCACGAACGTGATAAAGCACAGTCAATGGTAAGCGAGATGTTAGATGCTGGAATTGTCCGGGAGTCGGTCTCTGAGTTTGCGAGCCCTATTATCTTAGTGCGGAAGAAGGATGGTAGCTCTAAGATGTGTGTTGACTATAGGATGCTTAACAGTGTTACAGTTTTTTTTTTTTTTTTTTTTTTTTTTTTTTTTTTTTTTTTTTTTTTTTTTTTTTTTTTTTTACTTCTACCTCCAACATTATCGGAGCCTATGTTTACTATACATTCATACAAGTTCTCGCTGTTATTCCTCTCGCACTTTTATTCTGCATTCTTCACATTCATTCATCGTCTTTCATTCCAAGGCAGTAGGTGATTCGCCTTTTATTTATCTATTCTAACTATTTATTATTTCTTTTTACTACTAGTTATTTATTTTTCTGGGGTAAATGAGTTTTTCAGATTTCGTGCATTTTAATAAACTTTGGGAAACATATTAAAAACTTATGGTAAGTACATACTTTTCTTATATCTACAACATTTATGATACTTATGACTATTTAACATTTTCCCATTTGGGTAGCTTTTATTTTATAACACATTTTTTATTAATCTTATACAACTTGTTTCAAAAAAACCCGTTAGGCCTAAAATGTCAGTAGCTATACATAAAACTGAAGTGGTGGGTGCTGTTCTTTAAGTTGTAGGCACAGTAGTTTCCGAAAAAAACAATATCGAAGTTCAGCAAAAACATCGCTAAGATTTTTAAGAGATCCCCAACACTACTGATCAGCTGTTGAAGTCATTAGCTTCTAAATCAAAGATTATTATTTTTTCAGACTAGTCATCTATCGGTATTTGTGCATTGTGTGTGTAACAGTACAGGGACCTTTAATCTAGTTAAAGTCCCTTTTAAAAGATTTTCCAAATTAAATACTTGATAGTTAAGTTTATACTTATTCAGATTTGCTTTATAATTCACAATAACAGCTGTCTGTTACAAATTTTATAGATAACCTAACAAAATGTCGTTACGTTTGAATCAATTTATTGACTAATGACGATAAAGAATATTTTGGCTCTTGCCCTACATGGTTTAAAGAAAGGACATAGTACTTACTTTGAAGATAACGACGTCTACGACTTCGCCATATAAGATTCCGTTTGTCAAAAGCATCTGTGTATAATTTGCTGACAAAAATTGAGCATCGTCTGGAGTATGCAACAAATAGGTAGGTGAGTTGTATGCGCTCGTTGTATTTACGAGCTTGTATGTATTAAAGAATTACGCTATTCATGACTTCTTATTTTTACAATATTATCTGTCAACAAACAATCAACACAACAGACAGAATATTTGATTGAAGTTATTCAAAACGTCAAGCAGACATATTACCCTGGTTAATTAAAAATACGCAGCGCCATTGCTCACGCATGGTATGAATGTGCTTTTATGCTTGGTGGTTAATTTAATATTTTCGTTCGTTTCCGTTTCCGTCACAGCACAGAGTAACTAAGCGAGAGTAACTTATCCATAGATTAAATCATAAGAGTAAAGTTATACTGGGATAGCTCTCGTATAGTAGATATTCTCGTATAAATTGGATTTTGGTAAAATCTACCCTAAATACATTTAGCGCTAAACACGTTTAAAATATCATTCCATTTCTGACGTCTGTTGGAAGTTGAAAGAGACAGAATGATACTCTAAACATGTTTAGCGCTAAACGTATTTAGTGAGTTTTGGTGCAAGCCGACCTAAGAAGTAAAAGAGAGTTTAATAGGTAGGTACGGGAACAAGAATCGTAGCTGTTAGCTAAGTAGGTACTTACATAACTTATGCGCAAAACCTTTCTGTAGTTTGATCTTTGAAATTGAATTTTCCCACCTCCTTTTTTTAGAAATCATGTTGACCTGGTACTTTTGGTAATATTTATTTAGTGGGTTCCGCATAATAATAATTGAAATTAAATAATTTTACTCTAACGGAACAAAGGATGGATAGCTATTTATTATTACACAGTCTTTTATAGCGTCGCAACATATCGGTTGATAGATGGGATATGTGGGTGAGTTTTCACTTACCATGCTAACAGTAGGATCATCCCAAGATGCAAGAGAGAGGAGTTGCCTTTTCGCACTTGTTTGTTCCTTTCTTTTGATTACCTGACATTGTTTTCTAAAGTTTACGCGAACACTACACATTGAAATGAAATATTTTTTGTAAACCAAGTAACAATAAACGCGAGTAGATCCATGCAAAAGGTTTCATTTCAATAATCGGCTACCGATCACGTGTCGTATTGTGCCGCCTTCAACAGACGTCAGAACCTAGGGGTTCTATCTATCATTACATTAGGATGTAAGTTTGTAAAAATGTGCAAACGTTACTATCGCGTTTAAGTTAAGTTTTAACAGATAGATCGTAATGGTATGTAAATAAGATCGAGAATTTAATCTGTTAAAGTAAACGCGATAGTAACGTTTGCACTTTTACAAACTTACACTAAGGTTTAGGATGTAAAACAAGTTATTACTCGTACAACACATAAACAGTTAATTCTGGAAATGTAAATCGTATCCTAATTTTAATGCGGAGTGGTTTCCCAAAAAACAGAAACTACACAGCAGTAGTACTAGGAAAGCAGTGACTGCAGATTTTGGCTTTTCAATGTTTTTACGGAACTCCAAATACAGAAAACTTAGATTTTTACCGCATAGATTGACAACATTTTTTCTAACACGTGCTTTGAAAGCAGTTTGCTTTTTATTTTGTACAAATCAATTTGATCAAGCTGCTGAAGCTGAGCCGTGTAATACTACAGGTTAGAAATATTACAAATAATACAAAACACCACACCGATTTATCTTTCGTTTGCTATTTTACTTATTTTAAGCCCAACTCAGAAATAAACATTATGTTTTATTTTTACACAAGTAGATTACCTACACTAAACAAACAACTAACAATAATCAAAATTAAACAATATCAAAATAGTAATCAGTCTTTTATGATTAATTAGGCCGGTGTCCTTTAAGATTAAAAACCCAAATTAGATTATTAAATCCGTACAAAATGTTGACCACCTCGTACTACTAGGCGGTCAGAACTAGTCAGAAGCATAGACACTTCTTTCGAGAGCTGTCGCCTAGCCGCCCCTGCCGCCGCGCCGAGCGACGGGCAGAAGGAAATTGCATAGTGGTATTCGCGCATAAATCAATGTGTATGTGTATTTTTTATGTTTTACACTAAAAATGATAAATAAATACACATCCGATAAAAAATTACTATCTGATGTTGTGAATTAGTTATTAATAAAATTTGATTGTCAATGAAGTAAATTGTAATTTTATGTAATGTACTACTACGCCATGAATCGTCTATAATAGACGTAAAAACCTTGTTGATGATGATTGAACACATAATTTTATTATTGTTATTATTATTTAATTGTAAGATTTTAATTTCATATGAAACTTTGCAACAGGCCTTCGTACCATGTACGATTATGTTGGTTAAATGCTCTAAGAAGATTATAATACGCAAAAATACCGTAATTTTGACATCTAGCATTAAAACCTCAGAATAAAACTTTCATCTCAGACGAAATATTATCCGTGTAAAACAAAGCGTACCATGGTTTTTTCTAAAGTACCTGAATTTTGACAGGCCGGCCGGTGTCATAATTTTTGAGTTTCTTTTTATTTCATTCAGTCGTCCATATGTGTGTTTTTCGTGTGTTTCTTTAATTGCGAAAATGGCTATGTTCTCCAATTCCGATTACTACGAGATGATGTTGTGCGTGGGACGAGCTGATGGAAACTTAGCTCGCGCTCGTGACTTGTACCATGAACGTTTCATTGAAGGCAGAGCACCTGCTGACCAGCGACGGTTACCATCTTACCAATGTTTTCGTGAAATGACAACACGTTTGCATTCCACGGGATCCTTTCATCGTTCACGTGGCAGTGGACGTCTGAATACGTTAGATGCAAGGCGAGAAGAAGAGGTGTTGGAAATCTTCGAAGACGAACCAACCATCAGGACGAGTGCCGCGCCGAGGTTTGGCATGAACCATGTCACAGTTTCGCGGATTTTTCGAGCTGACGGTCAACACCCTTACCACTACCGGCGTACACAGGAGTTAACACCAGGTGATTTCGCTCTCCGAAGAAACTTCTGCGAGTGGTATCTGCGGCAGCTAGAAGCTGACCGCAGCTATGTGAACCGGGTCATTTGGACGGACGATGCAACGTTCACCAAATCTGGGATATTAATATCCAGTGTGTATGTACTAGGAGCACAGAATACAGTGTCTGAAGATTAGGTATAGGCTACTCTGTGGGAGGTACAGAGTAGACAGGAGTCGTTACTCCTGGTAGGTAACATAACGTCATGAACCTGAAATAGTCATGTGCCTTAACATAGTCGATATTTTTATTAATCATTAAAATAACTCTTTTTACTGAAAACTAAATCTTAATGCAAAGGTTTTAAGAAATTTACAGAGGACACTTGATAGGATGTACTTTAAAAACCTTTACGTATAACGGGTAATTTTGCAACACCTTGTACAACTTGTTTCAAAAAAACCCGTTAGGCCTGAAATGTCAGTAGCTATACATAAAACTGAAGTGGTGGGTGCTGTTCTTTAAGTTGTAGGCACAGTAGTTTCCGAAAAAAACAATATCGAAGTTCAGCAAAAACATCGCTAAGATTTTTAAAAGATCCCCAACACTACTGATCAGCTGTTGAAGTCATTAGCTTCTAAATCAAAGATTATTATTTTTTTCAGACTAGTGATCTATCGGTATTTGTGCATTGTGTGTGTAACAGTACAGGGACCTTTAATCTAGTTAAAGTCCCTTTTAAAAGATTTTCCAAATTAAATACTTGATAGTTAAATTTATACTTATTCAGATTTGCTTTATAATTCACAATAACAGCTGTCTGTTACAAATTTTATAGATTACCTAACAAAATGTCGTTACGTTTGAATGAATTTATTGACTAATGACGATGAAGAATATTTTTGCTCTCGCCCTACATGGTTTAAAGAAAGGCCATAGTACTTACTTTGAAGATAACGACGTCTACGACTTCACCATATAAGATTCCGTTTGTCAAAAGCATCTGTGTATAATTTGCTGACAAAAATTGAGCATCGTCTGGAGTATGCAACAAATAGGTAGGTGAGTTGTATGCGCTCGTTGTATTTACAAGCTTGTATGTATTAAAGAATTACGCTATTCATGACTTCTTATTTTTACAATATTATCTGTCAACAAACAATCAACACAACAGACAGAATATTTGATTGAAGTTATTCAAAACGTCAAGCAGACATATTACCCTGGTTAATTAAAAATACGCAGCGCCATTGCTCACGCATGGTATGAATGTGCTTTTATGCTTGGTGGTTAATTTAATATTTTCGTTCGTTTCCGTTTCCGTCACAGCACAGAGTAACTAAGCGAGAGTAACTTATCCATAGATTAAATCATAAGAGTAAAGTTATACTGGGATAACTCTCGTATAGTAGATATTCTCGTATAAATTGGATTTTGGTAAAATCTACCCTAAATACATTTAGCGCTAAACACGTTTAAAATATCATTCCATTTCTGACGTTTGTTGGAAGTTGAAAGAGACAGAATGATACTCTAAACATGTTTAGCGCTAAACGTATTTAATGAGTTTTGGCAAGCCGACCTAAGAAGTAAAAGAGAGTTTAATAGGTAGATACGGGAACAAGAATCGTAGCTGTTAGCTAAGTAGGTACTTACATAACTTATGCGCAAAACCTTTCTGTAGTTTGATCTTTGAAATTGAATTTTCCCACCTCTTTTTTTTAGAAATCATGTTGACCTGGTACTTTTGGTAATATTTATTTAGTGGGTTCCGCATAATAATAATTGAAATTAAATCATTTTACTCTAACGGAACAAAGGATGGATAGCTATTTATTATTACACAGTCTTTTATAGCGTCGCAACATATCGGTTGATAGATGGGATATGTGGGTGAGTTTTCACTTGCCATGCTGACAGTAGGATCATCCCAAGATGCAACAGAGAGGAGTTGCCTTTTCGCACTTGTTTGTTCCTTTCTTTTGATTACCTGACATTGTTTTCTAAAGTTTACGCGAACACTACACATTAAAATGAAATAATTTTTGTAAACCAAGTAACAATAAACGCAAGTAGATCCATGCAAAAGGTTTCATTTCAATAATCGGCTACCGATCACGTGTCGTATTGTGCCGCCTTCAACAGACGTCAGAACCTAGGGGTTCTATCTATCATTACATCGGGATGTAAGTTTGTAAAAATGTGCAAACGTTACTATCGCGTTTAAGTTAAGTTTTAACAGATATATCGTAATGGTATGTAAATAAGATCGAGAATACAATCTGTTAAAGCAAACGCGATAGTAACGTTTGCACTTTTACAAACTTACACTAAGGTTTCAGATGTAAAACCAGTTATTACAACACATAAACAGTTAATTCTGGAAATGTAAATCGTATCCTAATTTTAATGCGGAGTGGTTTCCCAACAAACAAAAACTACACAGCAGTAGTAATAGGAAAGCAGTGACTGCAAATTTTGGCTTTTCAATGTTTTTTACGGAACTCCAAATACAGAAAACTTAGATTTTTACCGCATAGATTGACAACATTTTTTCTAACACGTGCTTTGAAAGCAGTTTGCTTTTTATTTTGTACAAATCAATTTGATCAAGCTGCTGAAGCTGAGCCGTGTAATACTACAGGTTAAAAATATTACAAATAATACAAAACACCACACCGATTTATCTTTCGTTTGCTATTTTACTTATTTTAAGCCCAACTCAGAAATTAACATTATGTTTTATTTTTACACAAGTAGATTACCTACACTAAACAAACAACTAACAATAATCAAAATTAAACAATATCAAAATAGTAATCAGTCTTTTATGATTAATTAGGCCGGTGTCCTTTAAGATTAAAAACCCAAATTAGATTATTAAATCCGTACAAAATGTTGACCACCTCGTACTACTAGGTGGTCAGAACTAGTCAGAAGCATAGACACTTCTTTCGAGAGCTGTCGCCTAGCCGCCCCGGCCGCCGCGCCGAGCGACGGGCAGAAGGAAATTGCATAGTGGTATTCGCGCATCAATCAATGTGTATGTGTATTTTTTTGTTTTACACTAAAAATTATAAATAAATACACATCCGATAAAAAATTACTATCTGATGTTGTGAATTAGTTATTAATAAAATTTGATTGTCAATGAAGTGAATTGTAATTTTATGTAATGTACTACTACGCCATGAATCGTCTGTAATAGACGTAAAAGCCTTGTTGATGATGATTGAACAAATAATTTTATTACTGTTATTATTATTTAATTGTAAGATTTTAATTTCATAAGAAAGTTTTCAACAGGCCTTCGTACCATGTACTTCCATTATGTTGGTTTAATGATCTAAGATTATACGCAAAAATACTGTAATTTTGACATCTAGCATTAAAACCTCAGAATAAAACTCTCATCTCAGACGAAATAATATCCGTGTAAAACAAAGCGTACCATGGTTTTTTCTAAAGTACCTGAATTTTGACAGGCCGGCCGGTGTCATAATTTTTGAGTTTCTTTTTATTTCATTTAGTCGTCCATATGTGTGTTTTTCGTGTGTATCTTTAATTGCGAAAATGGCTATGTTCTTCAATTCCGATTACTACGAGATGATGTTATGCGTGGGACGAGCTGATGGAAACTTAGCTCGCGCTCGTGACTTGTACCATGAACGTTTCATTGAAGGCAGAGCACCTGCTGACCAGCGGCGGTTATACCATCTTACCAATGTTTTCGTGAAAAGACAACACGTTTGCATTCCACGGGATCCTTTCATCGTTCACGTGGCAGTGGACGTCCGAATACGTTAGATGCAAGGCGAGAAAAAGAGGTGTTGGAAATCTTCGAAGACGAACCAACCATCAGGACGAGTGCCGCGCCGAGGTTTGGCATGAACCATGTCACAGTTTGGCGGATTTTTCGAGCTGACGGTCAACACCCTTACCACTACCGGCGTACACAGGAGTTAACACCAGGTGATTTCGCTCTCCGAAGAAACTTCTGCGAGTGGTATCTGCGGCAGCTGGAAGCTGACCGCAGCTATGTGAACCGGGTCATTTGGACGGACGATGCAACGTTTACCAAATCTGGGATATTAATATCCAGTGTGTATGTACTAGGAGCACAGAATACAGTGTCTGGAGATTAGGTATAGGCTACTCTGTGGTATAGGTACAGAGTAGACAGGAGTCGTTACTCTTGGTAGGTAACATAACGTCATGAACCTGAAATAGTCATGTGCCTTAACATAGTCGATATTTTTATTAATCATTAAAATAACTCTTTTTACTGAAAACTAAATCTTAATGCAAAGGTTTTAAGAAATTTACAGAGGACTCTTGATAGGATGTACTTTAACAACCTTTACGTATAACGGGTAATTTTGCAACACCTTGTATATCGTTAGCTATGTTCTTCAGCCTTTCTACCTTTGACAAATGGTGTTTTATGGTAGCATTTAAGAGAAAAAGACTAGAAATGACCCCGAAGGAGACTCTACAGAATCTTAGACACATTATGTTATCTTTGGTCACAGATTTTGTTATATCCTTTACCCATAAAAATCTTGTCACGTCACGGTCTTAGTCGTTTAGAGCAATTTGTAGAAACGCCTTTTCTACATCCGCTGAAAAAGCTATACGATGATACCGGAACCTTATCAAGAGACCCGTTAAGTCTTCTAGTAACAACGGTCCACAATACAAACAATCATTTAGGCTTTTGTTGCCCTGAATCTTCGCTGAGGCATCATATACTATTCTCATCGATTTGCTCTTCTGTTTTACTCCATGATGAGGTAGGTAATGAATAATATTATTATTCGATTTAGTTGGATTAAGAACCTCTTCTATAATACCTTTTTCGGTTTGTTCTTTTAAAATCGAATCATAGGAAAGTAAAGTATAAGTATCACTTCGTTTTATTAGATTAACTAATCGACCAAATGCTAGGCCAAAATTGTTAGGTAGATCAGGAGGAAAGGTTTTCCAAGGCCAGCTAACCGAGTATCTATTATTTATTTGTTTAGTTGTACTATTAAAAGTCTTCAATGCCTCTTCCTCTCTAGTTTCAGCTGGAGAATCCGTAATTCCAATGGCTTCAATATCCCACAGAAGTGGAATATTTCCTTGATCTAATGGGAGGTCAGGTGAGTTTAGTTTCATGTCTACTTCAGTTTTGAAATAAGTTACCACTGATAATGTCTGTTCATCTGTAATGTATGGTTCTAATTAACCCAACACAATCCATCCAAATTCGGAGTCAACTATAAATAGATTTTCCTTTATTTGTATTTTCCTTTCCTTTAACATATTATAATAATAATCATTGCCAAGTAGTACATCTACACAGTCAGAGAATCCGTCATCTGCAAGTAGTCTCTTATCTAACCAGTCGCTGAAGTTATTTGGAGGACTTGGAATTCCTGAAGTTGTCGTTGGAATCACATTCGCAAAGATAGTTACCTTAACTTGAGTTCGTGTTTCTAGTTGAAATTTAGCAACAGAACTATCGAACTCCTTGGGCCTTTTAGCGCCAACTGTAAAAACTGACAAGCGTTCTTCCTCTTGCACAGGGAGTTTTAAGTCTTGAGCCAGTTTTGTCGTAATGTATGACCTCTGTGAACCTGTATCTAGCAAAATTCGACACTTCTTCTGATTTGAATTCTCGTCTTTTGAAGCAAATGTTATCGCCGTCTGCAGAATAGTTAAACCCTTTATACCAACCGTTGACAGAATACTAGTTCTGGTGGTATCATTTGAAGTAGCTGTGGCATCGTTTGATCCTTTAGCCTCAAAGGCGAATTTTTTAAGACACAATGCTCTATTGTGACTGCTGCTATTGCAATGAGAGCATCTTATTTTATATCTGCATTTTCTTACACTATGTCCTTTTCGGAGGCATGCATAACAGCTGTCCCCTAGCAGAGATTTCCTTCCACTTAAAGTTGTATATCTCATGCATTGGTCATTGTAATGATCTTCCTTGCAAAATATGCATGAAAGATTTCTTCTTTTTCTAGATGGTCCTTCTTCAGTTTTCTCGACTTTTTTAAATTTTGTTTCTCTTTGAACGTAGAATCTTTGAGAACTTAGATTCTTATTAGACTCTAGATGATAGTTTCTTTTCATTTTAAATCTTTCCATCCGAGCTTTATCATGTATATGTAGAGCCCTAATATATAATTCTCAGCCTCTTTGGTGTCTTTCCTCTGCGTAATCCTATTAGCTTCTTCACGAGCCGAAATTATCTTCTCTAATTGCTGTCTAATTTCGAATATAGAATCGCTGGTCGACGTTAACTTTAATTCATAGACAAGTTCTTCGGGAAATTTTGCGGTTATGAGATATCGAAGATGATTATGATTAACATCTTCCCCTAGCAACTCCAAAACGCGTAAGTGTTTTTCTATTTCATTTAGAGTTTGCCGGTATGAACTTATTGTTTGATCAGATATTGAGACTTTGGAGAGAGCAGAATAATGAGCATCAGTTACTACAAATTGTAATTTTTACTCGTGGTGTCAAGACCATCAATAATTTTTTTAGCATCGCCTTTAACACATGACTTTAGATATAAAAGTTTGTCTTCATCGGGTATTATCCTTCCATGGATGTTTGATTGGAACTGATCCCAAAACTGGTGCCAATTAAATATTTCACCGTCAAATTCAGGTAAGTTCAATTTTGGTAAACGACATGTATTAGACATTTGTACCGAATCTTTTAAAGATGAGACACTATTAGAAGGGAAGAGACTTTGTTTTAATTTTATTTTAAGCTCAACTAAATTTTCATCGGCAGCAATCTGCATACAGCTCATTTCTGAGATGACATCCACTTCCGGTTCATTTACTGAACGAAAATAGTTATTCAATTCACTACTGAACCTTTCAATTGCATTCTGCAATTAAGCAGCAATAATTTTAGCTTGACAAACATTTTCTTCACTATCAGCCGGTTTCTCGAACGCTGATCATCTTCATAATTAACTAATCAATGATCAAATCTCTAATCAAGTGTAATTTGGGTTGCTTGAACGTTGATTACGTACTTTGATTTTGAACAGAGATTAGTTGACAAATCTGTCAAATATTTGAAGTAAATCAAGCGATTTGACAAGCGTCAAACATCAAAATGGGTTTCTGAAACGCTGATTAGGCATTTTTCTTTGGTCAAGCTCTTGTCAAATCAACGATCAACTAATCGGTGATTTTGCTCTAATTAGCTGAAATAATTACTACAAATTGATATGTTTTGCTAAGTTCTAAACCAGGTACATCGAAAAATTCTACAGGTTGGTACTCCAAAAGTGGTTTTTATTATATTTCACAATACTTACGGTTCGTTTTATCAATAAAAAATATACTTGTAAATTAAAATAACCTCTAATAATTTAGGATGTCGCTTTCGGATGTAACAGTGAGCAGCAGCAGTGAATCTGATGAGGAAAACACACCTGGACCCTCAAGGACGTTTTTGCATTTATTTTCAATTATTGACTATGAGTTAAAATAGTATCTACCAAAAACACAAATGTTGATAAAGTTTCCACGAGAGGGATTTGAACCTGCGCCCTTCTTACATACCGGGTCAGGTGCTCTTCCAATTGAGCTATCGTGGTTCTAACAAGCCTGACCCGGTATGTCAGAGGGATGCGGGTTCGAATCCTGCTTGTGGAAATTTTTTCAACATTTGTGTTTTTGTAATTTTAGTATCTACCAAATTGTAATACTTGTTTTCTTTACCCATACACGTAATAATTTCTACAATAGGGAGGTATAGATATCAAAGTGATGAAGCAGTTCTTCGTCACTTTGACCATCACAATATTTCCACACTTGGCAGACGGGTGGTTGAAAACTGGTGAAATCGCAGCCAGTGTTTGCTGCTACTCATCACCTCCTGGATTCGTATGAAAATATGCCAGGACTCCCATTATTTTTATATTCAAAACTCGCCAAGGCATGGAGGCAGAATGTCATCAAACTAATCATCATATCAGCCTGGGATCACCTATGTTGTGTAGGGCCCCTTTCGCTTGAGCATAATACTTATAAATAATATTTCTATAAACAATTAAAGAAGAAATCAAAGGAGAAAAAATTGGTGAAAAAGAAATGGAAAACGGCTCTTACTTGTCAACTAAAGCAGTCAGTATTAGTTTTTCTCTTTCAGTATAGTTTTTCCCTCTGCTGATAGCTTTACCGTCATAATTATCAGCTTGGTTTTCTTTCAATTTCCAAAAATGTTTTACAATATAATATTCAAACGTAAGCAAACAAAGATTCGCGGCAAAAGCATGTGACATTTTTGACGTTTAGGAGTGAATGATTGAATGAAAATATACACTGATTTGATAATCGTAAGATGATCATTGATTAGCTAATTTTTGTGTAATCAGCGTTCATGCAACCCGATTTGATTTGAGCAGTGTGTCAAGTTAATTGCTTTGTCAACTGATTTGGGATTTGATCAGCGTTCGAGAAACCGGCTGTATGAGTAACATATGAACATGCCTTGTCCGAGAGGTCAGATAATTGTTTTATAAAAAGTTGAAGCCTTCCTAGAATTACCTCTTCCATATTCCTGGAATATGGAAACAAAGTCAGATCGGTTTTAATAGATTGCATCAGAAATTATATGCAAATAAACAAACTATTCATTTCCATATATTTTGATTTGTTAAAACTTTATTCAAGTCAAAATTGCCTTTTATTACTTTAGGTTTGTTTTATTTTCTCATTGCTCAATACAATTACAGTCACACAAATAGCACGGTATATCTGAGGCGGTGAGAAACTGTTACAACCTCGAACCGGTAAAATCAGTCCACTAAATGAACAGTTTCATCCAGATTAGTTAGCCTTTATACGTTTTAATATGAATAATTTACCTAGTTTACTATGAGAGAAAATATCTTGCTTAGCTTCCTTAACTTATGGACTGGTATAGACTGCACTGTAACTTCTTCTAGCTGTCCAACTGCAGTATACCTAACGTTGAATACAAAGCATTCAATTTCTGTTTCTTACAATGTGTAAGAGGAACCCTTACCCTATAGTATTATTATTAATTTATATATTAGCACAATAAAACTCACATTCTTTTAAATGGTGTATTTCTCCCAATAACCAATTACAGCTTACAATCAACTATCCACTACGAACGCCCAAGCCAAAGTGCCCGTCATTTAGTGACTCGATCCGCCATGTTATTTTCCCTCCATTCGTTCCCGCCAACACTCAGTGTTGCCAGTGAAATAAAAACATTAATCTCGTTCGGAAACGAGTATCAAATGGGATATAAATTACTAAATTATTAATCAACCTAACACTCGTCCATCCTGACGAGGTGCATGTCCCCATGCACTAGTAAACCTAACACTTGGCCAATCGAGTCACTTTACAATATCATAATTATCTTATACTTACTCGTACAATAAATACAGTTTAATAAATAAAACTTACTTATTAATAATCTCTCCAATAATATTGACAAATATCCAATACATCGCATCTCTGAGTTTAATTAAACTATAGTTTTATTTATTAATATCACACAATAACTTAAATATCACACAATAACTTAAATTTGTTTTTACTAATAACGCAAAATAACTCTAGTCGTCACTTTCATTGTATTTAAAAATAGTTAATTATTGATTAACAAAACTTAATCAAAACATACTACGTTTCCGATAAATCAATATTACTAAATATAATACTGCAACAATACTCAATCATGGTTTGATTAAATGTTTTAATAAAAGAGTGCATCCACTGGAAAAGATATCCAAATCTTACAATCATAATTTATAGAAAACTTTCACAAATCTCAAATTTACCGATCAAAATAAATAATGATTTTCTAATAAACCAAACTATTATTAGTTAACAAAACTTAGTCAAAACATACTAAGTTTCTGATAAATCAATATTATAATACAGCATAAACGCTCAACCATTGTGGTTTGATCAAATGTTTTAATGAATAGGTGCATCAACTGGAAATGATATCCAAATCTTACAATCATAATTTATAGAAAACCGTCACAAATCTCCAATTTACCCATCAAAATAAGTAATGTTTTTCTAATTAACCAAACTATTATTAGTCAACAAAACTTTAATCAAAATATTCTACGTTTCTGATAAATCAATAATATAATACTGCAACAATACTCAATCATTGTAGTTTAATTAAATGTTTTGATAAAAGAGTCCATCTACTGGAAAGATATCCAAATCTTACAACCATAATTATTAGAAAACTGTTACAGATCTCCAATTTATCCATCAAAATAAGTATTTTTTTTTTTAATCAACCATACTAAGTCAGACTAAGTAACTATTTTTAATAGTACTTTAAAAACAGAACACAACCACTTTCAAAACCCTTCCTTCTTGCAAGTGATCGCATAGGGTAACGATCTATGAACCCTCCCTTCTCATAGATAGTCTGAAACTTCTATTGATGTGAACCCTCCTTCTCATACATACATTTCATCATAATCGAATCAATATTCAAATATGATCAATTATTATTATTCATATCTATTGTTGCTTATTTGTTGTTTATTAATTTGTTGTTTTTGCCTTTGTTAACTTAGTAATAATACTCTATAATTAATACTTTTGTTGTATAAAAAATATATTAAACACCCCAAATTGTTGCAATACCCAGGTATTTGTTGCATTGTTGCAATACAGGGTCATGTTAAGGGACTATTTATAGCATTGTAAGATCTGTACCATACCAGCATGATGCAATAAATAATTATGACTATGACCATGACTATGACTGTAACTCCATTGCTACCGCTGTACCTAATGGTAGTCAAACATAACCAACATGTAATTTCCTTCTTAGCTGTCACTACAGCAAACAAGAAAATGAGTCTTAGAGCATCAAATATTCATTCATATTAACATCATTATCATTTATATATAAATTATCCACTTGAGTGAACCGTTGACGATAGTCTTCAATTAGAACGTACAAAATACTAAGTTAATAATCATTAAATTATTAATTATTACACAACAGTGCCATAAGGTTAATAATAATAATACACAACTCATCATAATAAATTGTTTGAAACAATAGTTTAACATAAACGTAAAATATACCTAATGGTACTCTTACATAACCAAAATATGATTTTCTTCTTAGCTATCATTACAGCAAATAAGGAAATAAGTCTTAGAGTATCAAACATTTACACTTATTCATTTTAATCTTATCATCATTCATTATCATCATATCATTAACATTTTTATATAATTTATCTACTCAACGATAGTCTTCAATTAGATATTACAAAATACCAAGTTAATAATCATTAAATTATTATTTATTACACAACAGTGCCATAAAGTTAATATTAATAATAATATACAACTCATCATAATAAATTATTCGAAACAGTAGTTTAACATAAACATACATGTAAAATATAGTGCCCATTACCATAATTTAACAGTCGTAAATAGGAATAAATATAAACTAAACAGTAAAATAAAAATGACAATAAAAAGGCAGTTACTAAGAATAACAATCGACTCAACTAATAATCACATTCTGTGTCGCTTAAATTGAAATTATTATCTATATCATTATCAACATTCTCACTTAAATCGACTAAATTAACACAGGGCAACGTCCTATCGGCATCAACGGTGGTCTGTGACGCTTACACTCAGTGTATAGCAGCCACTCTGTAGCGTTCGTCACCTAACACTTCCACGACTCGATATGGCCCTGTGTAGAGGGCTATGAGCTTCTTGCTTTTGCCATAATTTGAAAAAGAAGTAAGAGTAAGTTTAGCTAGTTTTCCCTCATCGTATAGTCTAGCTAAACAACTAAAACTAAACTAAGTAGTTATTTAGCTTTTAAGTTTTAAAAGTTTTCTCGAATCGTTACAGTTACAGACTTATCTGAATTTTCACGAGTCTCCAGCAGGGCCTTATTCAATGTAGGATCTATTTCCGAATGCATATTTTAATCAAACATAACCTCAGTTGGCGTCCTAACCAATGTTTTCTGGACAGTATTACACATTCCCCTTTGTACTCTACCTACTTTGTCGTCCTAACCCTTCATCAAAATTAAGGTTCTAAGCCGTCAAGAACTAAGAATGGTACGGTTACATCTTTTCGCTTGTCCGTTCGACTTCGGACTTTAAAAGCGTAACGTATACCCTTATTAAACGCGTAAGATGTGAAGCACGTTTCGCGATCGCTAGTTATACGATCAGGATTACGAAATGTATAAAATACATCTTCAAGCGCCCCGAGAACTGTCAGAGTCTTAGTATTACGTACGTCTTAGTAACAGGCCTTATAAATATATATTTGGCAAACGCAACTATTATATCAAGATATGAATTTCTTCTTTTCGACCGCACCCAGGGGTTCAAGGTGGTCTGCGTGTGTGGTGTGAAACGGTACCTCCACCAAGCTATTACATGAAAATGCCCTTCATTTGTACTTGTCTTCTTAGTATACGTGCACTCAATGCAAGCCTGAACGTACCTTTTAACGGATCTGGACATTTTCGGGAACCAGTATGTCTTTCGAATACAGTTCAAGGTATTATCGATCCCAAAATGTCCGATCTCGTTATGGTTCATGAGACAAAGTTCCCACTTTGCACCCTTTGAAACCACCCAACGTAAGACCATTGTTCTGCGTCCATACATACACTCGCACACCTATAAAAACTACCATTACCATAGTTCCAACCATCAAGACGACACTGACCCATCAGTGCCTATACTAAAGTCAAGAATGTTACGGATCCGACAAAGTTCGAAGTCTCATAACTGCAAAGGGTGGAGCCAGTTCTGACTAAAGATCGACATTATGCTTGGATATAGTTTTAACTCAATAGCCTTGACTCTTGAGTGGTATTCCTATACAATGCGTTTACGTTCGCCATTTTGCCAGCGCGATGTTCAATAGAGCGTTGGAACTTCTGTAACAGAATGCCTCCGATACCAACTTTGCTGGCGTCAGTATGTAATTCTGTCACAGCATTTGAGACAATTGCCAGTAGCCGGTCTATTAGCTAGCTTACTCTAAAGAGTGCGGAAAAACGTCTTCTTGAAAAAAGCAGTGTTTGTTTATGTTACTTGCTGATCGAGGTGCCTATATGAAGTTGATTGACATCTATGTCGTAGTATTCTCATTGAGGAACTTATATACCTGCTCACACGATTAACTACCTAACTTTTGAAGCTCTGCTAATTACACTTCCTGCATAAAGAATACAATTACTTGACAGTGGAGTAATGTACACAAAGTTGCCCACCGTTAATCTTATAAATACCCCCAAACAATATTAAATTGTTGGTTTGGTTTACCTACAACCTTCCCTTCTTTCTTTCATCTTGAAATCAAAATCAAAATCTAAAATCTTTCATCAGTCATATTTTCAAACTTTAATAGTTCAGTCTTTATAAACGACAATATGTAATAAAATAGAATATTTACTTATTAAAGTGACCAAGACTTATGTAACGTAATGGAAACGTAATCTTTTGTTTTCTTCTTTTATCTTTTTGCAAATGTTATCTACACGAATTAAAAGCACTTTTCGTAAGTTTATTTGAATAAAAATGTTGACTTTGACTTCGAATGAAAATCTAGAAGCTTATCGTTTACTACCTGACATGAAACCATCGCACACCCACCTTCGATATCTAATTTATTGAAACACCATCCATAGACTTGATTGCATAATTACCAAATCCCTTTATGGGTATAGGACGATCACGACAGAATAAACCTAAAGAGGTTACGGCAGACCGAGAAAGTAAAGTCACCTTACAACAAAAATCTATAAAAGATTTCAAGGGATAATCGTTTTTACCTTAACTTCCCTAATAATCTCAAGAGTTAGACTCTTATGTCGAATTACAAAATGTTTTATGTGTAGGAGTAGTACAATTGTTAAACGCCTATAGTTTCGGATGGAACCATGCAACTATCAGCTTTGTGCCCAAACCTACGAACTACCTATTTTGCTCACTGAATTAAATGCTTTATTACTTTATTTATTTATTAGATGACCTGGTGAACTTCGTATCACCTACATATACTTGTGAAAAATATGGTCAAAACTTAATACAAAATTTTTATCTACATACAACCTTAGATCAATAACGCTATATAACCAACTGACACTTTTACACTTTTTTTTTTCTTATTTCTGAAACAGAAGTGTTTTGTATTCCAACAAAACAGACCAAGGAGATCTGACCTCATACTACAGCTATGACACAGAAATTTTTGAACGCTCCTATAAATATTTGACTACCAAGTGACATTTTCTCTTTTTGAAAGGACAAAAGACAGCAATTTTTCACAGCTAGGAACATTTTGTATTGGAAAATAAAATTATCGTTTTTAGTATTTTTCGTTACTCATTATTTATGTTTCTCACCTTTTAAACCTTCCCTGAACTTCCACAAATATTTCAAAATCAAAATTAGCCAAATCTGTCTAGCCATTCTCGAGTTTTAGCTACTCAAACGAACAGCAATTGATTTTTTTATATAAATATAGATAAAATAAAACATAGGGCTTTTAAGGTACGGGTGTCTTTTTTTTTTTAGTTAACGCACTTTAAAGCCTGGTTATTATTGTTAGCCATCATGAACGAGCGTAAAATAGAATTATTTACAAAACGTTTAGATCTAGTTTGAAAATTACACCTATCAAATGGTACCGGAACCTCATTATTAGTCGTTAAGGAACTAACAACCGTTCAGGTTGGTTGGTTGTACAGGGTAACGCGTTAGCGCTAGACCGCATAGTTTCATCGTTCAACCTACGAGTACATGCCACACCGCACGCTTGCCATGGACGTCACACTGGTTCAATAAAGTCAATTTCTCATAGTAGGTGCCTAGTACGTTTCTACAGGTTCATTATACCTACTCCTTTTAACATATCCTTCAGGGATCGACCATAATTTTGCTCGAAAGGAAAAACGTTTAACAGTTTTTATTGCCATTCGGGCCAAGTGAACAATATCGAATTCCAACTTTCATACCAAGTAGCAAAATAAATAATAGCATTCTCATCCCAGCCATACACAGCGGCACACTCGTTCACTTTCCTAAGCCACAAGTCTTTACGTTGACTCTTTGAGGAAGAATCAAAATCTTGCAGTGTTTTTGAAATTCATGCTATTACTACTATGTGACTGAGTGGCCGGCACATATGCCTAGGACTGAGCCTTAGCCTCACGTAAGGAATTTATCATATAAAGAACATCCCTAGCGGTAAAAGTTGAACTATCTGACCGTTTAGATTGTAGCGCCAGGGCGTATTCCTCGATGTCTCGGTCCACACGTGCTCGTCGAACTGCCGGGCCGCGTGACCGACGGATGCTCTCCCTGTCTGCGCGGTCCTCTTCACGTGCACCATGTGAAGCTGCCGCTCACGACGGCCGCCGCGTCCACGAGACTCGCATCCCGAAGTCACACGGCGAAGTAAACCACTGCCACGCCCCTGATGTCGCTCAGCACTCCGCAGTCTGCTACCCGCTTTTCATCGGGCGTCGTCAAACGGCGGCGTAGTGGAGTGATTCGTTCTCATGAGGCTTGATTCTGAAACTCAAAAACACAGGCTGTGTACTTTGTCCGAAAATTTCGCCATCTTGGGAGTAAAATAGTAACAACTACATATTACGTTAAACTCAATTATCTCGAAAACAGTGCGACGTAGCGCAAAAATAACGAAATTTTAGCCCCCCGGACACCCCCAGTCCATCTCCAACACTACCAATTGATACCCTTTAAACAACCTTCAACTTGAGGGTGGAGAAAAACGCCCAGCATCAAATACAACAATATCAAAAACGGGACTTCATTGCTTAAGAATAACGTTATTTTCAACACTGGGACTTACTTTAACTAATACCAGACGTCCACAACGTTTAAAATATAAACCTACCCTCACCAATAAAAAAAAGGAAAACCTTTAAATCACTTTAAAGCTAACACTTTCATGTTATTTTAATATTATTTGATTAGTTTACTTATTGCTTTTAAAATTAAGTAGTAATCAAAGCTAGTAAGTAGGCTGGCATTATCCCACTTCTGAAATGTAAGAGGAACCCTTACCCTATAGTTTACAATAAAACTCACATTCTTTTAAATGGTGTATTTCTCTCAATAACCAATTACAGCTTACAATCAACTATCCACTACGAACGCCCAAGCCAAAGTGCCCGTCATTTAGTGACTCGATCCGCCATGTTATTTTCCCTCCATTCGTTCCCGCCAACACTCAGTGTTGCCAGTGAAATAAAAACATTAATCTCGTTCGGAAACGAGTATCAAATGGGATATAAATTACTAAATTATTAATCAACCTAACAAATGTAAAACACAAAAAAAGCATACACAGCTTTATTTCTATACATCAATACTCTTCAACAAGGTAGAATACAAGTCTGATCTACATAGAATAACATCTATGTCATTTCCAATAAGAATCCAATGTGATCTAGTTATTATTTTCTAAGGCATTCTTTGTACCTATTTGCTATGTAAATTAGGTCGGTGGGTCACCCTTTGAGGTAGATAACTTTAAGCAACAACCGCTGAGGTGCGATCATCACAAAACGAGGATACAGGTAGGTACGCACTGTTTTAATTTTTTATGTAATCATATTGGGGAAAAACATAAAGTAGAAAAGTAGGTACCTACCTTATGATAATCTCTTTGTTTTTCAGCCAAATGGAGTATTTCAATTGTTTTCGATGCGATCCACAGATGCAACTAGCTAGAATCCAGCAGTCCATTCAGAGGGACGCGTGCCTCGATAAAGTTATGAACGCGCGGCTTCTTGGCGGGAAAGTGAAGAGTCATGTCTGCTGTTTTGTTTTATTTTCTATTATTTGTGTTATGTCGAATATTAATGTGAAATAATGGTGGATTATTAACCGTTAAGTGTTCGTGAATGTGCATGAGTGTTGGCAAATGAAACAAAACAGTGCAACGTCACTTTTCAATTTCTCTCAAGAAGTCCGCCCGAGGACTTAGTAAAGCCCCACATCTTTACTGAGATACTCGAGAGGTTGGGGGGTATATCATTTCTCATTTCTCATTTCTGTTATCATTCATCATCATCATACAGAAAAGAAATATTGTTTATTTATGTATTACCTGTTAGAAATATTACTTCGACACTAGCTAAATGTGCTAATCGCACGAAAACATCAACAAAAGGAAAAAAAAAAGTTATGAACGCTCTGGAAGTAAATTACAACTTCTTGCTGATATTGTTGGTAATCCAGCATAATCGGCATACTTTATAGACTTTATTTTATTACTTTTCACTATAAATCAATAAGTTTCTTACCTAAATGGGAAAGAATTGAAGACTCAACGCAACTCGCCGTGTTGTTGAGAAAAGTTTTGTTTCAAAAGTTCGCTTTAGTGTTGTAGTCGTACCGTTTCCGAAACCGGGCCTCATGACCGGTCCGCACACCGATTCAAATAATTATTTGAATTCGATTATAAACGATTCATTAAATGGTTTCTGATAAAGAATCGTATACTTAACGACATCAGAAAAGAAAAAGTCAATACAACTAATCATTGTAATACATATTTATTGTTATTATTCTATTTTTGTTTACAAAGCCAAGTGTTCTTCAAGCAACGCGACAATAGATTTCTTCTTATTGAGTTTCAATCGCTCAAAACATGTACCGGAGTATAAGAATATCGACTCACTGTACAACCTTCGTATTCCGTTGTTAGTGAGGCAAACCAAACTCGTAGGCGTAGGTAAAGGTAGGTTTTCCTTTAAAAATAACTCGTAGTAAGATTTATGTCATTCAAGGTATGGCTAAAAGGGCCATATTTACCATAAATAAACATTAGTAAACAGGCTAGCAATCATAGCTATATACAACTGTTTAGTCGCATAAACAACAATGTAACTCAAACTCGTTGTCCATAATATAAATATAAAACAATGCCGTATCAACACTTTAATTATCTACTAATTCTTGCCTTAACTTAATCGTTTATTACACATTATCAATAGTATTCAAATTAACATATTTGCCTTATAAATTTAAGATAATATTGTCGGGTAGCATGTTAATGTAGAAAACAGTGTTCTGTTCGTAAAATCAAGATTCGATAGATTTCATATCGATTAAGAGTCATACCGGTAGAGCGATAAAGGATCGATTAGGATACAGAATTTCCGGTATTATTGACAACACTAATTATTACAATATTTGTCAAAAGTGCTACCAACATAATAATGTCAACGTCAGGTTCAAATAATCTTATTCGTCACTGTCAAACACTCGCAGCTAATTGGCCAATTAGCAACCTCCAGTCAGTTTTCATAAGTCTTTATTGGTTAAAAAGTCAGTCTGGCGTCATTCGCGCGAATTTTCTTCGCATTCAAATTTGTCAGGTTTTATGGTAAAAGTAGTAAAATTAGCATACACGCCTTAAAAACATGATATAGTTTACATCTTTATTTTTTATTAAACGCAACAGACTAGAAATAAGCATAAAAATAAATTAAAAATACTATTTCATCAAGATTGTTAGGATACAACCTCTAGCGCCATCTCTTGAGAGCAAATACAACTAATGACCACAAGAGTTTTACCAGAATGAATGAAATATTGTTGTAAAACAAAACTCGCTTTAGTTATATAAGACTAATACCTGTATTAGATTACCATCAGAAGTTTTTTTTTTTTTTTTTCTTCCTCCATTATTATCGGAGCCTGTTTTTGCAATTCTCATTCATACTAGTTCTCGCTTTTATTCCTCTCGCACTTTTATTCCGCATTCTTCACATTCATTCGTCATCTTTTATCCATCAGAAGTTTTAAACATATCTTTCTTATTATATCTGGTTTACTAAAGTAATAATTCTCAATCATATCTCCAGTGAGTGGGAAACTGCTGCATATTTCTATTATTTACAACCAAATAGGAATTTTCTCAGAATGTCCTTTGATAAACTGCTTCTCTGCATCGCTTGTTCCTTTGTTTCTCCAAGAACTTATTCATTAATTATGAAAGGAACTTTACATCATCTGTTAAGATTTGGTTTAGTTGCTAAAAGTACTGTTTCTTGATCCCAGCACCTCCACCATGTCGCAATGGGGTGTCAAATTGCGAATAAAGAAAAAAAAACTATTATCCATACCTCTAGATTCTATTCCTATTATGACTATGCAGCAGCGTGTAGCATCATTTCCCACTCTGAGATTCATGAGACTTGGCAGTGACCTGCACATAAAATTCATCTCTGACACCGAGCCATTCGGTGCCACTAAGAGAACCTTACCACACTCAGTGACTCAGCTCTCGCACATATAGATATTAAGTCACGCAGTTTATTACTATATTGTTACTGCATATAATATGTAATATACAAACATAATCTAGCAAAACTTATGATAATATTAAAGACACCTGAATAAAATAACCTAATGTACACTACACTAAACCTGTCCCCAGACCAAAGGACAAAATATTGACTGGACTATTCCAGTTCATACCTTGACTCACTCGAACTGTCTCCCGCCAAATCCCAACACATAGGGATGCGGAAACCTGTCCCCCAGACCAAAGAACAAATTATTGACTGGACTATTCCAGTTCAGACCTTGACTCACTCGAGCTGAGTCTCCCGCATAATCCCAACACCTAGGGATACGAGACATCCCAACCCCAACACCTAGGGATAAGGCATCTAGTTGCTCATTCTTATTACTTGGATTCAGAGTCACTCGAGCCGACTCTATCATGAAAACAAGATCTATAGTTACTTACATGAGCCAACTCTTCCCAGTCGAATCCTTGGCATGCCCGGCATTACTATTATTTTTTTAATAAAAGTAGGAGGCAAACGAGCAGGCGGGTCACCTGCAAAACCAGAGGAATCACAGACGCGTTGCCGGCCTTTAAGGAAGGAATAGGCTCGTTTCTTGAAGATCTCAAGGTCGTAACGATCCGGAAATACCACCGAAAATATTAATCACATTCTCCTTATTATCCGCTTTACTGTCTCGAGGTGGTGGTATAACATGCTCCGTGTGAACTATGTGTATTGTGTTAACAATTCTTATAACGTATTGTCACACTGCGACACAATTGTTAATGTATATTCTAATTATTATTATGTAAATTATACTAAAGTCAGTAGAGCCAATAACAACATTTACTTTTCAAAAACTTTCCTACGTTATAAGATTTTAGAATTTACAACAATTGTGTTGCAGTTCAAAATTCACTCTTGCTGTTATGCTGACAAGATTTGTTTTTGTTAATTCTAGGCGTGCCTGAAACGCTTAGCCTTAGGGCTGGAACAGGAATCTTAAGCAGCGGCCGTCGTCGTGCAGGCATTGTTGCTGGCATCCTGGTACCTTTCATCTTTGGAGTTGTAATTTTGGGAGCATTGGTACGTATTATACAACTTGTTTCAAAAAAGCCCGTTAAGCCTGAAATGTCAGTAGCTATACATAAAACTGAAGTGGTGGGTGCTGTTCTTTAAGTTGTAGGCACAGTAGTTTCCGAAAAAAACAATATCGAAGTTCATTAAAAATATCGCTAAGATTTTTAAAAGATTCCCAACACCACTGATCAGCTTTAGAAGTCATTAGCAAAAGATTAAAATCAAAGATTAATATTTTTTCAGACTGGTCACCTATCGGTATTTGTGCATTGTGTGTGTAACAGTACAGCCCCCCAATTCTGCTATTTATTTTTTGCTGAAACGCATCTGAAACGCTTTAGTTACACCATTTTCGTATTCTGCTAGCTAAACGCTACAGAAACGCAACCGAACCGCAACGTTTAGTATTCCACTAACAAAAACGTGACGCGAACCATTCGGTTTAACTAATGTTCGGTATTCTACTAACCATTTCATCTACGTGGCAGCCGAAACGTTACGATACCGCTTTGGTTCACCTGTCAAAAGTAGCGGTTTGACATCAGCAGCAATTTAGTAACATTTGTGTTCAAAATTTATTAGAAAAGTGATGTTTTATCATAATTTAAGTATTATTAAGCTTATTAAGCTTATTCAATATACTTAATAAGGTTTGCGTATTCAAATTTTATAAGTTACTGTGAAAACTTATTTTCTACATAATTTAATAAAAATTTAACCTTTCTTTGATTTTTGTAGAAATAAGGAATGTCTTCTTATCTAGCTTGGGATATGATGTTAAGAGGGCATATTGTGGATTTCGCCTGTCCGTAATTTACGATTGATAGGAAAAGCATTTCAAATGACTCATAGGGAGTTTATAAAAACGTATAGGCTCTCAAAGAACATCACAAGAAATTTAATTTCTGAATTGCGACCACTTTTCCCTCCGACCCTCCGCAGTGACGCCATAAGCGTAGAAAATAAGGTAAGACCATTTATCTATCGTAACTTTCCATGATCCTCCATATGATAGAATTAATTCGTTTCCTACTTTTCATGCACACAAATATTTGTGTTTATGCGGGTATCGAACCCGCAAACTCTTTTTATATTTCTGCATTGCATGTTATTTTAGTCAACTTTTTCTTTTAGGTGTTAACAGCTTTAGCATTTTTTTGCCACCGGATCATACCAAACACTAGCAGGCCAATGTAGAGTGCACAAAGTTTCCCAGCCTACAGTGTGTGTGTAGTGCAATCAAGCAGGTTGTAGCAGCATTAAATCAGAACAAGATTTTAAATAAGTACATAATCTTCGCTCTGAGTCGAGCTGGCCGAGACCGATTAAAGACTGAGTAAGGATTCCTACGTATTCACAAAATTTTAATAATTCATGCAAATAAAAATATTTTTGGATAATTAACTGTAAAATTTATTTGCAGGTTTTATAGAAAATTTAAGATTCCAGGAGTTGTCGGATGCATAGATGGAACTCATATACCGATAATTAAACCGATTGAAAATGAAGAGAGATTTATAAATCGAAAGGGTTATTTCTGCCACCGGTATTTGGTTCAGCCGAAGAGTCCAGTGACATTTTGATCTACGGCAGACAAGCATTTTTAAGTCAGATACACTATCAACTTAATTTTATTTCAAACACCAACCATTAATAAAATAATTATTAATTAAACTTAATTTCAAAGAAATTTACCTACAAAATTTTTAAGTTATTCAGAAAGAAAGTCCCAAACTTTGTTTTAGCTAAACGTACAAACTTTTCAAAATTTTCCTATCTAGCTGTCAAAAATTATCTATGTTTTATTAATAGCAAAAAGGTCTAACGCAATACAGCCGTAAACTATTGAAAAAGGAGCAATGGACGAGCAACTAGCTAATCATATTATATTGTTTCCTTGTAACACTATAAAGCCGTTTTTAAACCAACAGAGCCCATAGCCAAAGTAACATTACAAAAACGATAGCGAAACGATAGCGAAGTTAGAAACGAATAAATGTATGAGATTGACATGACGTTGACCACGTGATTTAGCGCGGCTTATGTCAATTCCATACATTTTGTTCTTTTCGAACTTCGCTATCGTTTTTGTAGTGTTACTTTGGCTAAGGGCCCTGGTTGCGTTTCGTTTGCGTTTCCGTTTCATATGCTATGTTAGTAGAATACCGTTTTGTATTAAAACCGCAAACGGAACCCCAAACCGAACCGATGCCGATCTGTTTAGAAAAATAAATAGCAGAATTAGGCCACAGGGACCTTTAACCTACTTAGTTAAAGTCCCTTTTAAAAGATTTTTCAAATTAAATACTTGATAGTTAAAATTATACTTATTCAGATTTATATAATTCACAATAACAGCTGTCTGTTACTAATGTTATAGATAACCCTAGATAACCTAACAAAATGTCGTTACGTTTGAATCAATTTATTGACTAATGACGATAAAAAATATTTTGGCTCTCGCCCTACATGATTTAAAGAAAGGACATAGTACTTACTTTGAAGATAACGACGTCTACGACTTCGCCATATAAGATTCCGTTTGTCAAAAGCATCTGTGTATATTTGCTGACAAAAATTGAGCATCGTCTGGAGTATGCAACAAATAGGTAGGTGAGTTGTATGCGCTCGTTGTATTTACGAGCTTGTATGTATTAAAGAATTACGCTATTCATGACTTCTTATTTTTACAATATTATCTGTCAACAAACAATCAACACAACAGACAGAATATTTGATTGAAGTTATTCAAAACGTCAAGCAGACATATTACCCTGGTTAATTAAAAATACGCAGCGCCATTGCTCAGGCATGGTATGAATGTACTTTTATGCTTGGTGGTTAATTTAATATTTTCGTTCGTTTCATTCGTTCATCGTCCGTCACAGCACAGAGTAACTAAGCGAGAGTAACTTATCCATAGATTAAATTATAAGAGTAAAGTTATACTGGGATAACTATTCTCGTATAAATTGGATGTTGGTAAAATCTACCCCAAATACGTTTAGCGCTAAACACGTTTAAAATATCATTCCATTTCTGACGTTTGTTGAAAGTTGAAAGAGACAGAATGATACTCTAAACATGTTTAGCGCTAAACGTATTTAATGAGTTTTGGTGCAAGCCGACCTAAGAAGTAAAAGAGAGTTTAATAGGTAGGTACGAGAACAAGAATCGTAGCTGTTAGCTAAGTAGGTACTTACATAACTTATGCGCATAACCTTTCTATAGTTTGATCTTTGAAATTGAATTTTCCCACCGCCTTTTTTTAGAAATCATGTTGACTTGGTACTTTTGGTAATATTTATTTAGTGGGTTCCGCATAATAATAATTGAAATTAAATCATTTTACTCTAACGGAACAAAGGATGGATAGCTATTTATTATTACACAGTCTTTTATAGCGTCGCAACATATCGGTTGATAGATGGGCTAGCTATGTGGGTGAGTTTTCACTTGCCATGCTAACAGTAGGATCATCCCAAGATGCAACAGAGAGTAGTTGCCTTTTCGCACTTGTTTGTTCTTTTCTTTTGATTACCTGACATTGTTTTCTGAAGTTTACGCAAACACTACACGTTAAAATGAAATATTTTTTGTAAGCCAAGTAACAATAAACGCGAGTAGATCCATGCAAAAGGTTTCATTTCAATAATCGGCTACCGATAACGTGTCGTATTGTGCCGCCTTCAACAGACGTCAGAACCCCTAATGTAAGTTTGTAAAAATGTGCAAACGTTACTATCGCGTTTAAGTTAAGTTTTAACAGATACATCGTAATGGTATGTAAATAAGATCGAGAATTCAATCTGTTAAAGCAAACGCGATAGTAACGTTTGCACTTTTACAAACTTACACTAAGGTTTCACATGTAAAACAAGTTATTACAACACATAAACAGTTAATTCTGGAAATGTAAATCGTATCCTAATTTTAATGCGGAGTGGTTTCCCAACAAATAGAAACTACACAGCAGTAGTACTAGGAAAGCAGTGACTGCAGATTTTGGCTTTTCAATGTTTTTACGGAACTCCAAATACAGAAAATTTAGGTTTTTATCGCATAGAATGACAACATTTTTTCTAACACGTGCTTTGAAAGCAGATTGCTTTTTATTTTGTACAAATCAATTTGATCAAGCTCCTGAAGCTGAGCCGTGTAATACTACAGGTTAAAAATATTACAAATAATACATAACACCACACCGATTTATCTTTCGTTTGCTATTTTACTTAGGTATTTTAAGCCCAACTCAAAAATAAACATTGTTTTATTTTTACACAAGTTGATTACCTACACTAAACAAACAACTAACAGTTAAACAATATCAAAATAGTAATCAGTCTTTTATTAAGTAAGGCCGGTGTCCTTTAAGATTAAAAACCCAAATTAGATTATTAAATCCGTACAAAATGTTGACCACCTCGTACTACTAGGCGGTCAGAACTAGTCAGAAGCATAGACACTTCTTTTTTTTGTTTTACACTAAAATGATAAACAAATACACATCCGATAAAAACTGGCGACAAGGAAACATCCTTATGTATCATGGCAGTAAACATGTTTGTGAACTCATAATATTCTGTATACTTGCTTGTGAAAGTTGGTATGACAACATGAGGTAATTTTATTTGTGAAGAAATTGTGGCGCTTTTTGTGGGAACCTGGTTGGGTGTTTTGTTGTCCAACTGGTTAATGACAGTGTCTAGCTGCGCCAATAAGTCTAAATAAATTTCCTCAATTTCACCGTAATCCTCAGTATCGTTTGGGTCCAAGGCGATAATGCGCACGCACAAACGTTCGTACTCTTGGTATACTTCCAACAATCGGTTCTTTTTTAGCTGCACTTTCTCAAGTGACATAGCGAGAAATGTGTTTTTATCGAAAGAATTGTTTAACCTAGATAAAGAACCCTTTGCATGGCCTCTACTTGCTACGAGACTCTTTAATTCAGACATGATAATTATTTACTTTGATAAACACTAACACAGAAACAAAACACCATTCAATTTCAATTAGACTACAGTACAAAATGGCGGAACGGCACGGCACGCTTGCTTCTTTCTTCGACTAATTGACTCGACGACGTTACGTTGTTGTAGCGTTTCGGGCTTCGGCTTCACTCGGCTGGCTTCGTACGCCGTCGCGTGGCAGTTTCCGTACGAAGTGTTCCGCGCTTCCGCAGCTATGGTTGCCTGTAGTGACGTTGCAGTGGCGCGAAATTTCAAACGCACGAATCAGGAACTCAGGATATTGATGACGCAATTGACGCTTGGTGGCAGCTGGATTAATGAATTTGCTTGTCATATAATGGCGGACAATAAATGATGAAATGTATGGAATTTATTGTTCGTTGACATTTACAATTATTTTGCTTAATTCTTGAAGTATTAATGCTCGATACAATGATGATTCATGTATTTCAGGGCGAGCTAATGTAATATTCTTCTTGCTCGCTACACAGTGTGTGTATTTTAAGGCGAGTGAATGAGTTCGTGATTTTTGCTGTGTACATAGGCACAGCACAATACGCAATATACTGTCTAACAATACAAGTATAAAGTTTTGTACGTACTGCTTTTTAAAGTTGTTCTCCTCTTTGCTTTATCGGCTTTTATAGTTTGGAAAGCTACGACAAAGGGGTCCAATGGCGGCTGCATGTGACATGCGTTGTCTCGTGTCGCTTCTGTTTGATGGTGGGTTTCGCAAGCAGAAGTGTTGTATCGTTTTCCAATCGAAGGATCATGGGCGAGTTGTAGAACTAGTTGTATTTCCATTAAAATAAAAACGCAGTTCAAAATAAAATATATTTCTGTGAAACAGGACTGTTACGTTACACACAGCGGACGAGAGCGAGCCATGTTGCCAAGCACAAAAAAAGTGTTATTTTTAATTCTTAATGTTGCCAACAACGGTGTCTAATTCCTCATATGTCAACACAGTTTCTCCAATTACTCGGCGCAGGTTGGTTTTAGCCACCTTAACAACACTTTAAAAGATCCCACCCCAATGTGGGCAGGAAGGAGGGTCGAAAAGTCACTTAATACCTTGCCGAGACAAAGCAGTTCCAATATCTTTACTATTGCTTTCTAGAAAGCCAACAACATCACGCAAATAATTATTAGTGCCCATAAGTTAGTACCGCAATCGGATCGGATTAGAGCTAGCAAGCCGCGACGCGAAACAAAATAAGATACGGTCGCCACAAAGGCTTCGGTGCTCAAGGAAGACACGATTTCAAGGTCTACCGCCTTGGTAGATAGACATACAAAAACGCACAAATACGCTTTCTCAATACGGGCGTTACGGATGCGTGAACTGTTTACGCGGAACGGCCCAGCAAAATCCGTACCAACTACAGCAAACAGCTGGGTAGCAGACACACGATTGACAAACCCACCAGCCACCCATGGCCTGACTCAACCATCAGGTTATACAGGCCGAAGCGCGGGAGATGCGCGCGGAATGGACTCCACCGCGCGCACTTTCTTGACTCCCTACAAATTATGTTAATCTATGTCCTTGTCCCTATGGTCCCTCTCCCCTTTCTGGGGCGGACGTACACGAAAAACGCCTTCGGTGTCCCCCAAGCCGTTCCGTGCCCACCTAGCAGTGGTACCGCTACTGGCTACTTCTCACAGCGTCTTCTTCTTCGGAAACTCCTCTTCTTTCTTCACCTCTCTCTCTCTCCAGTCCACTCCGAATCCTGTGCCACTCACGCGCGAAGTCTCTGAACCGCCTGAAGTTCGCCTCCGATCCAACTAGGTCGCTGTAGTACACTGGGCCTACCTCTAACACCATCACATTATCTAATAAGGCCCTACGTGCTTCGCTGTATAGGCTGCACTCCCACAAAGCGTGGTGTGCGTCCTCCACAACACCCTCCTCACAGTAGCACAAGTCCACCTCGGTAAGCTTCATCCGGTGAAGCCTACCCCTAAAACACCCATGACCGGACAACAGTTGCGAGGTTTCGTAGTCAGGCTCGATCCAAGTCGCCTTGGTTCGGGCCCTCACATCCGGGAAGAACCGATATAACTCCCTCCCTTTGTCCGACGTGTCCCAACGCTCCTGCCATGCGGCAGCAGCGGACTCAGCAAACCTGAGTTTGACACCACGAAGCTCCTCCTTGGTCGCGGACTCACGCGCCTCACCTAGTCCGCCCGCCCGGATTACCTCGAGGTCAGCCGGAAGCACCCCCGCCAGAACTGGCAGGGCAGCAGAGCTCGTCGAGCGATACGCCTTGGTCAGAAGGATCAAGGCGGGTCTCTGGGTGCGCAAAAGCGCGCTCCGCACAACGTGAAGGGACGCCCGCTCATACCAACATGCCGCAGCATACGTTACCGTGGCGATGTAAGTGCCTTGGTACAGCACGCGTAGCGCTTTGTACTTTATACCCCACGAGCTAGCCGAAACTCTCGACATCTTGCCGAAGCAATTTGCCGCCCGCTCCCCTATCGACACCGCATGCTGCGCGAACGATAGACTCGAATCGACCACCACCCCCAGCACCGTGGTCGATGCAACGCTCCGTATGGAATTCCCACGGAATCTGATGATGGGTGGTCTCTGGAACTTACCCCTGACCGTCATAGTTACCGACTTGGCAGGGGAGAAGTCCAGTCTGTTTCGGACCCCCCAGTCATCAACGAGTCTTAAGACGGCAGATGTTGTTGCCTCTATACTCGCCCGGGACGCGGATTCCACAAGGATCGTCACATCGTCGGCATATGCCACAATGCTAACCCCCCCAGGAAGCGGGAGTCGAAGCAAGTCGTCCATGAGCACGTTCCAGAGCGTCGGTCCCAGCACCGATCCCTGCGGGCAACCCATCGTTGCAGCCTTCCACACCACCCGGCTACCCACGAACAGGCCCACACGGCGATTCACGAAGTAGTCCGCCAACATCTTATAGATGTTAGGCGGGCATCCCCCGCGCTTCACCTTGAGCATGATCATGGGCCACCAGGCGTTGTCGAAAGCCCCAGAGATGTCAAGGAACACAGCCTGTACGTACTTCGACGTGCTCTCCTTGGCCACACTGAAAATAGTTTTCAGCGCGGACACCGTCGACCGACCTCGAGTGAAACCGTGCTGGCGGTCCGAAACGCTTTGCGTTATTTGCGGGGCGCATCTTAACATTACGCGTTCCAAAATCTTACCTAGGATCGGCAACAGAGTGACGGGGCGATATGCTTTTGGGTCGACAAGCGGCTTGCCGTTCCCTTTCGGGAGGACAATCAGCCTGCCGTCCTTCCACACATCCGGAAAAGTCCCCTCCTGGACACATCGCCTAAACACTTCAGAAAATTCCACCGACGCGGCTGCCCATGTGTGTCTAATAATTCGAGCGGTAATCCCATCGATACCCGGGGCCGTGTTGGGAAGATCCCTGACTATCCCCGCAACGATATTGTCGGTCGGAGGCGGCGCATCTACTCCTGAAGGTGTCAGCGAGGCCATATATCGCACTTGCCTGTGGTACCGCGTGTCCATGGACACATCGTCGTCCGGGCAGAGGGCATACATTAGGCTGTGCATGGCCTCGTCCACACTCCCAGCATAGCCTTCGGCGAATCTCGTGCCATTAATTACGTTACGGGGAGGACGTGTCCTCCCACTCGCGGCTCGGTAGGCCTGGCCCCAAGGGTCCAGGTTTCCGGAATTTGCGGTTTTTTTAATATGCAATAGTTGCGCTTCCTCCATTGTTTCCCTATATAGTCTCCTATGCGCATGGAATAGCTCCTTAGCATCGGCCTCGGCAGGCCCCCCGGCCCTACGAGTCGATTGCCAGGCTCTACGTAACCTGTTGTTATCACAACGCAGCCGATCCAGGTCGGCTGTCCACCATTCATGCCCACCGTTCGAGTTCCTAGCTTTCGCCACCCCGAGTGTCTGCTTTGCGGTGCTCCCTACCAAAGCGGTGAACTGAGCACAGACAGACGAGGCGGAGCGATTCCACCTAATGTTGCCCACCCTCCCATGTATCCGGCGCTCGAAGAGAGACCAATCCACACCACGGTTGACAACCCACTCAACACTACTTTAAAGTTTATACTGACACCCCCTACCAACCATCAGGTTACAAAGTAGGTGTCAGACATCCTTGTGCAAGCACAAGGGACCATCTACGTCAGGTCATAACGCCAGATCAGGACGCACCGAGGCGCATTCTTCATCCGGTACTTTTAAGACTAGTGTCTCAAGCTAGTCGCCCCGTGGACACGTATAGTCCACTACCTATTATCCAGATAGGTTACCGGAGCTGTAAGCTCGGTCACTTCTCGTTGCACTAGAGCACAACTCGCAGATTCCTCTGCTCGGGTCGTCAACTCTAAGTTGACTACCAATTATCCTCTTTGGTGGCGGAGTTGTAAGCCCACTCACTTCTCAGTACCTATCCAGGCACCTTGCCGATTTCAACATCCTACGCGGCTGGCTCAACCGGAGGTATTGCATCTAGCGGGCACCTCTACTAGTTATCCAGACTAGTGCCGGAGATGTTGGAGCTCTGCTCAGTGAAAACCACCGAGCATGACAACCAACTATGGGCAACTCACGTGCCCCGCAAGTCCTTTCGCCTCGGGCCCCTCGAGACCGCTACTTGGACCTGCTCGCTGTGCACGAAATGGAAGCCTGGCCACATCAACCAGGCAGACGAACATTCCCACTTCTACAGCTAACCACGCGCCACCACGAGTCCAACCCATGTCCGGAACCTGTCGGAGACGCCCGCGAAGGCATAACCGACAGGGGGCTTAGGATCCGGAACTCCCGTGGTAACACCACGGTTGACAGGCAAATCCCCCATTTGGGGGTGCATCGTGGCGGCTTTAAGTCGGTAGCACGGAATACAACGGAAGAGGACGCTGCGGATGATTCGCCGCGCGGACAGGATCCAAAACTCCCTTTGCAATATAGCCAATAACGCATTGCATCCGGGATGTGAGGATCTAATGAGACGATCCGTAACGAGCAGCTCCACAAGGTGTCCTCCTTTAGGTAACAACAAGGGATGGCGCGAGCCAAAGGGCAACTTTGAGTTTCGGAGCCGTCCCCCGACTCGGATCAACCCGGAGTCATCAAGAAAGGGATTCAAGCGAGCAACCGAACCCTTCAATCGTGAGCGTCCCTCACGCAAGATGTCGATCTCACTATCAAAGTGCAAAATGTTGCACGGATCGAACCCAATGAAACAGGGTCTCCTGCCGCTTGTCAGGCGACAGAACTGTTAGGTACATCACTACATAGATTGTGCGTAGCGGTACATCCCTACAGAGCCGCCATATTTTGTATTACACTGGTGTCGGAGCGGCCGACGACAGACGCTGTACCTGTTTGCTAATTATACTTATTGTTTGAATAAAGAACGTGGAGCTGAAGACCACTGACTGAGCTATAGTAGTATTATTGTAAAAACCCAAAAACAAAACAAGCACGACATAACATGGTGAAGAAGTAAAAGTAAGTAAAATATGACTAATCCGGTTGGCGTGGACCATGTGCAGCGCATGCAGATGACGATTTGACAAACAATGCCGAAGCATGGAAAAAGTGGTGGCAGCAGCTAGATCTATATCTTCTGGCGACAGGTCTGGATAAAACCGAAGAGAAGAGGAAAATCGCCATTTTGCTTCACCACATTGGTGCCAAAGGTATAGAAATTTTCAATTCATTTAACACCGAAATTAATGTCAGCACGCTTGCACAGATAAAGGAGAAATTCGACAATTATTTTGAGCCACGTAAAAATGTCACAATGTGCAGGTACACATTTCGATTTCAATTCGAGGGTATCGATGAGTTTTTAACCGATCTTGAGAATAAAAGCAAAGAATGCGTATTCGGAACCCTTAAGGAATCGCTCATCAGGGATATTTTTATAGCTAACCTCAATTTGGAGTATGCACATGTCAGACAGCGATTGTTGCAGGAGCCAAAACTCACGCATCAAAGGATGAGAGAGCTAGCAAAGACAATGATAGTCGCTCAGCATGATGCCGAAAAGATGGTAAAAGAAAGCACCAATGAAAATGTCATGTTCGTCAGGCGAGGTCGCTGTTTCAGTCGACAGCGAACACCGAGTAGGAACAGATCAGGTCAGGCTTCAACTTGGGCTAACAAGAAGTCTCCAAGTCCGATGCGGCAGCCTGGAAAATCATCGTGTGGTCGCTGTGGGCAAGTTCATGGTTACAAGTGTCCCGCTGCAGGAATGAAGTGCAGGTCATGTAACAGTTTTGGTAATTTTGCTAAATTTTGTTTTTAAAATAAAAATGTAAGGTATTTAGAGTCGTTTACTTCCATGAACAGTTTTGAATCAGTCAGCTATAGTAATATATTTTATAGGCACTATAAGTAGCCAGTCCAGTCAGTCAGGTCAGTCTCAAGAAAAATTAGTCGAGTCATAATTATAGTTGTCATCATCGGGCACATAAGGGTCAGTCACATGATAGGTACACAAATCAGTCTTTTATAGTATTCTAGTTTTCTATTCTAGTTTTCTATTTATTTTTTTGTTGCTTTAAAATAAATTTGATACCTAACAAATAAACTAATTAAAAGGACAATGGGCATTGCGGCCCATGAGCGGCCATCAATGAAACTAGTGTCATTTGAAAGGAGAGATCTTTGACAACAAATATTGTTCAAGGAGTACTATGAAATACCGTTTGGGAAAAAAAATAAAGTTAAAATACTATTATTAAAATACTATTTTTTTTTCATTATTATTTATGTATCCTAATATTCAATACTTTTTCTATTAGAAGTCTAAGAACCTTTGTTAAAATCGGTCTCGCCATGTTTCATGCGTCAACCAATCAGCGACGAGCGCCGCTCGCACTCGGCGACTCGGCGATTACCGTTATGCTCGAGCGCACAGCGCAGTCCATCGTTGATATTTGTTTCGTTGAGTACTGTGCGATTATTATTGTTTGACAATTTCTTTTGACTCTGGCTTGCATATCGGACTTGTTAATATCTATCTTGGTGACTTGTGCTCGTTTTTTTGGACTTTTTTTAAGCAGATTCCTATAACAATGGCAGATAATCGCCAAGTGTGTATTTTATGTAATCGATCCGTGATAAACAGAAGAAGATACGAAATAACCCGTGCTCGGTTTGAAGAACATCCCGCTGTAGGCCAATATATCTTTGAAGCTCTTACCTCTGAACATCAGGTAAGTACATCAAACGAAATCATTATTTCTTAGTTGTCACGTCAACAATATAGTACTGTTTAACATGAGGTGGTCACAGTGTTTTAACTCTCGCGCATTGAGATTACATTTCGCTGTAAGTAGTAAGTAAACTGTTACCGACGCGGCGACGTTGTCGTTCCGTTTGATCCACGGGGCGAGAACGGGATAGAAGTATCGGTATTTACGTATGAGTAAGCGAGATAATTAATACTGCTTAGGCAATCGAGTAAAATATTTTTCTTTATATTTCGCTTTGTTTGAACAGCGTTCAATGAAAATAACTAAGAGTTTTAACTAATTGTAATACTCTCATTTTCAGATACAATACAATGGTCAGGAGTACATTTGTCGACCATGCTGGCAACGGGCAGAAAGAGCTGCGCAGCCAAGAGAAGACCGTCCACACGAATGTGTATTACATATTGAAGAATATTCAAGACTCCCTAATACAGCAACGCGTTGTATGTATGAAAACTGCAGACGAACGGATCTCCGAAGGATTCCGGATAACATTAAAGTGACATTCTTGATTCATTTTAATTTTTATATTCCAAATAGTGCAAGAGTTTGCGATCATCATTTGGTATCCAATGATTGGGATCAAATAATTGACAGCCCTAACTTGCTCCACGACTTCAATGCCACACATTTTGTGCATATCATGAGCCTCATGAAAATCGCGGTGCTTCGAGGATCTATACTAGATTTTGATAATATAGATGACATGGACCCAAATGAAGTATACATCCGATTAGGCGTTAGTCGAGACCAATTTATGAATATTTTGGAACAAACTCCTTCATTGTCGAACGTATCAACACGCCCGAAAACATCTTTGGCATGCTACTTAATGAAACTGCGAAGCGGTGAAGCAAATGAAAGGCTGGCGACGCTTTTTAATATGAGCCGTAGAACCCTAGAACGACATTTAACGTTCGCCAGAGACTCTCTTTTACTGGACTTCGTTCCCCGGCATCTTGGTTATGATCATCTCAATAGAATTGATGTAGCTAACCGAAACCTACAAGTTCCAAATGCAATTTTTGGAAATGCAAATGCCTTAAACAGAAAGGCAATTGTGATAGCAGACGCCACTTATATATATACAAAAGTCCGCAAACTATTTATTCCAAAAGCGATCATATAGTCTACACAAATACACGAATTTGTTGAAACCGTTTTTAATAGTGTGCTGCGATGGCCACATTTTAGATGCCTTTGGGCCATATTCAGCCATAGAATCAGATGCACAAATAATGAAAAATATGATTGACGACGAAGGAAATCCTTTCCATTGGTTTTTTGAACATGGAGATGTGTTCATCTTAGACCGTGGGTTTCGCGACGTAATCGACGACTTACATGCCTATGGTTATGAAGCTCACTTACCGAAAACAAAAAATCGAGACGAAGATCAATTGACGACAGAACAAGCGAATAAGTCTAGGTTGGTTACTATGTGCCGCTGGGTTGTTGAAGTTATACATGGTTGGTTCAAACGCGATTTTAAACTATTCCGACAAGACTTTTTCAATCGTGCTTTGCCTCATATGATGACAGATTTTAGAATAGGTGCTGCATTATTGAATGCTTGCAGAGAACCATTGTCAGATAACGTTCACGCTGAAACATGAAATGACATGAAATGAAATGAAATGAATGAAAATGAAATGAAAATGAAAATATTCTTTATTGTACACCATACATGAGACATAGGACAATACAAGAAGAGGTACAAATGGCGGCCTTATCGCTAAAAAGCAATTTCTTCCAGGCAACCATGTGTTGAAATTGACAAACAAGCTACGAAATGAGTGGTTAATGGTGTTTTCCGAAATACTAATTGACACACTATAAAATACTTAATTATCATACATACAAGGTGTATACCTAAATATATCTATATAAATATAATATATAAACTATCATATACATATATACTATCATATAAACTAAATATTTATATGGACAAAGTATTACATTATAAAGAAATGGATAATAACATTAAAGTGACAAAGATAGATAGTGCTCTTTAACTTGTTGCTTAAAACTCTCCGAAGATTTTGCTCTCCTGACTTTTTCAGGCAATGCATTCCACAGACGGACAGCATGAACTGAAAAGGATTTGTCAAGGAATTTTGTGGAATGCATTGGTATCGCCAAGTTCAAGCTCTCCGATGATCTCAAAACTCGTGAGTGCGTGTCGTGGAGGTACTGAAAACGTTCCTTGAGATAAGGCGGTGAGAGGGGATGAAACAAAATATTGTAAAGCAGGGAAACAATGTGCGCATTCCGGCGAAGGCGAATTGGCAACCACTTGAGCTTAATACGAAAGTCAGATACGTGATCATATTTGCGTAGTCCAAATATAAATCTAATACAAAAATTTTGGAGACGCTCAAGTTTATTCAGTTGCTCCTCAGTAAGGTCTAGAAAGCTGACATCGGCATAGTCCAGGATGGGCAGGAGAAGGGATTGTGCTAGCGCATTTTTAGTGGCAATAGGAAGGAAATTGCGTAACCTTTTCATAGATCCAGCTGCAGCAAACATTTTCCGACTAACTTGTTGCAGTTGAGGCCCCCAATTCAGGTTTCTATCAAAGAGCACACCCAAATTTTTCACCGTGTCACTGGGAGTCAGGGTAACACCATCAAACGAAATAGCAGGTAAACGGGACCAGTTAATTCTATTTGTAGACGAGGAGCTGCCGATGACGATGACTTGGGTCTTGGTAGGGTTTACTACTAAACCGTGTGACCTGCTCCAATCGCTAATCACTGCTAAGTCATTGTTAATGATATTGATAGCTTGAGAAAGTTCGAACGAGATGAGGTTGCTGAGGGAGTCTATCACGGCAGTAACGGAGCGGCTGGACGGCATGGACCAGAGGCTTGACAGCATGGAGCAGAGACTTGAGGCGCTCGAGAGCCGCGAGCCTGGGGGTGCACCCGGACGGGCGCCGGAGCTGGAGCGCACCATCGCCGCGCTGAAGCTCGAGCTCAACGAGCGGGATCAGGAGGCCTTGCTGGCAGACCTCGACATCGGCCACGTTCCCGAAGAGAGGGGAGAGAACGTGACGCACACCGTGACCGTCCTGGCCGCGCAGCTGGGTGTGACGCTGGACGCGCGCGATGTGGTATTCGCAGAGCGCGTGGGCGCGCCCCCCGCTGAGGGAGGCCGCGCTCGCCGCATTGCGGTGCGCCTGACGCGCCGCCACCTGCGTGACGAGATGCTATGCGCCGCCCGAGTCCGCCGCAACATCAAGTCTTCTCAGGGGGGCCGTATATATGTCAACGAGCGGTTGACTCGTTCGAGCCGACTACTCTTTAATCAGGTTCGTACGGAGTGCCGTAGACTGAATTGGCGATACTCCTGGACGAAGCAGGGCCGTATCTTCGCTCGCCAAGCTGATGGCAAGCCTGTTGTTAGGCTCCGATCGGAAGAGGACTTGCTGCGAGTATTTGGCTCCCAAACGACGTGACTATGCTTCTCCTTTAAATTTTTAACATGTTTATTTTTCTTTGTTTATTTTTTTATGTTCATTACACGTGTAATTTTTTTGTTGTTACCTAAAATAGTTATACAGGCCTCACTGTCCAGTGTATTGTTGAGTGACATAACTCCAATAAGTGTTTTCCTTAATTATTTGTCGTTGTATTTTCTGATAGATTCACAATGTGGAGGACCATTAGTAAATGCAAAACTAGATTTTTTAAATTTAAAATATAATATACACAATGTCTTCTTATACAATATCTTATTATATTTATTTTGTACTTATAAAATAATTATAGTTAATTTTTTCTTTATTCTATATAATTATATTTATTCAATATCACCTATTTTTATAACTAATGCAAATGATAATATTAATTCTTACAATTTCATACTGAGTATGATTAATCATTTTCATATAAATACAGTTGTTCATGTTCATATGATAATTCTTATTTCTAAAGACAGGTTGGTTTTAATTTATTATTAAAATGGCTAATTCTAGGAATTTAAAAGTTGGAATTTTTAATGCCGGCTCTCTCTCCACAAAACATGAAGAGTTTCTAGTGGCGGTGGAAGAGTTGAACCCAGATATTATGGCTATCAATGAGACTTGGTTGAGGACGGGTGAGGAGGACAAAGCACCTAGGCTAGCAGGCTATAATCTGCGACACATTCCCCGCCCAGACGACGTCCGTAGTGGTCGTGGAGGTGGAGTGGGTTTTTACGTTCGAAGGGGCATCAATGCCCGCACGTGCCCCCACCCCGTCGCACCGTCTGTGGAACAAATGTGGTTGAGTGTGCGCATACTGAACCAGTTGATTATAATAGGCACGGCTTATCGTCCACAATGGCTGGAGGTTAGCCTCTTTTTGGACGCTATTACTGAGTCCATCACTTCATTTGCCAGGTGTGACGGGCTGATCCTCTTGGGTGACTTCAACATAAACCTCCTTGTCGCCGGAGGTAGTAGCCCGCGGTTACTGTCACAGTTTTTTGAAACATTAAACCTGCGACAGGTAGTCACTGAGCCAACACATTTTACCGAACACAGCCAGAGTTTAATCGATATAATCTGCACAGACATACCCACATTAGGAGTCTCAGTTAGACACCCATCTGATTTGACAGGTCATGCAATGGTGGCAGCTGAATTTAAAATAAAAAAAGAAAAGGTACGTCCTCAGTGCGTGGAATATAGGTCAATAAAAAATATAATCCAGAACTTATGGGAGAGCGATCTGGATAGAATTGACTGGAGCCATTTTAGCGAAGCATATAGTATTAACACACTAGTAGAAAGCTTTACAGCTTGTGTAACAAATTTGTTTAATCTGCATGCTCCAGTAAAAAAACGTAAGTTCAAACATCCTCCCCACCCTTGGATAACGGACACTGTCAAATCAATGATGCGTATTAGGGACAGGTATCTGCAGACCTACAAAGCAAGTAAGACTGAGTCGCATAAAGCTTGTTATTTATCAATGAAGAGTCTTGTGGTTGAAGCTATTGAGCAAGAGAAGAGGTGTTATTTCGATCGGCACATCAACTCTAACATAGCAAACTCTAAGAGACTCTGGCAAAACCTTAAAAACACTGTGCTGGCGAATGGAAAAACATCAGAACTTCCTCCTTGCTTCGACAACCCTGACACTATCAATGCACATTTTCTCAATGCTCCTGGTCATAACCATGTATCAATATCCCAGCTAACATATTTTGAGTATTCTAGACAGGGCACATCTACTCTTACACTGAAGCCTGTCAGTGAGGATATGGTTAGTAAAACAATCAAGGGTCTAAAATCTAACGCCCAGGGCTGTGACGGTATATCATTGGACATGTTGCTTTTGACACTTCCAAACACTCTTAAAGCTATTACTGTCATGATTAACAGGTCAATAGCAGAAAACACCTTCCCCGACATCTGGAAGACAGCTGTTGTCAAGCCCTTGCCGAAAGTCAACCCACCATCATCTCTCCAAGACCTTCGCCCCATAAGCATTCTACCCTGTATGTCAAAGGTACTGGAGCGGGTAGTATGTGATCAACTTACTCAGTATCTTGAAGAAAATACGTTCCTTCCTTGCTTCCAATCGGGCTTTCGCAAGGGTCACGGTACGGCATCTGCATTAGCTGATGTAGTGGACAATATCCTCGCGGCTCAGGATCAGGGGGAGGTCAGTATCCTTGTACTTCTGGACTTCTCGCGCGCTTTTGAGACCTTAAATACGACTTTGCTTTTATCTAAGCTCTCCTATTATGGTGCAGACATATCTACGGTAAAGTGGTTTGAAAGCTATTTGACACAAAGGCAACAGTATGTGCAACTTGTGGATGTGCAGGGAACCAAATCCAACTCATCTTTGATGCCTGTGAATCGTGGAGTCCCGCAGGGGTCAATACTTGGACCCATTCTATACATTTTGTATAGTGCTGATATCATTCACAATATACAACACTGCAAGTACCACCTTTACGCAGATGACCTACAGCTATATTTCTCTTTTAATCCTGCTAATATTGATAATGCTGTGACATTGATTAACAGTGATTTAGCGAGAATAGCTGATTGGTGTGAGTCCAACTGTCTGGTCCTTAATCCAAGCAAGTCAAAACTAATGCTCATAGGTACTAAAAAGAAAGTTCAAAAATTGGAAAGCATAAGCCTCAACGTAAAGTTAAATAATCAAATCATAGATCGTGTGGACAAATGTAGAAATCTGGGTTTAACTCTAGATAGTCAACTAAGTTTTGAGAACCATTTAACTGAATGTGTTCGTGGATGCTTCTATCGTCTCAAACTCCTTTATAAAATTCGTCCATATCTCCATGAACAACTCAGAATTACACTTTGCGAATCACTAGTACTGTCAAAGCTTAATTACTGCGACACTGTGTATGGTCCACGTCTCTTGGCTAAAACCGCTAAGCTTGTACAACGAGTTCAGAATGCCTGTGCACGCTTCTGTTTCTCTGTTCCACCACGTTCTCACGTGACTCCGTTTCTTAATGGCTCAAACTCTTTGAAAATGGAGGCTCGCAGAAAGCTTCATCTCTCCACTTTGATGTTTGGTCTTTTTAAGTCAGGGAAACCAATTTATCTTTACAACAAGCTTACGTGGGCCCAAAGTGATAGTAGGTACCCGATGAGAGCCTGTAGAAACCCTTTCGAGACACCACATCATCGAACTAGGGTGTTCCGTGGATCCTTCAGGTTCGCAGCTTCGAGGTGCTGGAACGATCTTCCCCCGCCGCTGCGTGACCTTAAAACAGTCAATACGTTTAAGAAACACCTCAAAAAGCATTTACTTACGCTTCAGCTTACATCAACTGTATAAAACAATTTATTTGGGTACTTACAATCCGGTTTTTCACGACGCGTAGTTGGGTTGGTGAGCGTTTTTACTTCAGCACAGCTGCGTTGTCTTACTTTCATTCTGCTTTTACTTCTCGGCTGTGGACATGTGGGATCCACTATGCTTGGCGAACCTCCGCAAACGTGGCATAGGTATATAATAGATGCGTGGCATTCTTTACTCAAGTGGCATTACATTACGTAATCAGTAAATGTCAAAAACAATATGACAGCTCAGACTGGCGATACTGGTGACAGTTTTGTTCCGTTTAGGAACGGGTTATACATTTTATTATTTAATTTTTCGTTTATGTAGTTTATTGCTAATTTATTGTGAATATAATTTACCTATTTATTTATTTTATTATTTAGTATAAAATATTACTTCTATTGTATGTATGTATATATATTGTATGAGAAGAAAGGATTGTTAATATAAATTTGTACAGGCCTTGCCAGAATACCAGCGCTGTTGCGGTGTAATATTTTACACCGTTACGGCTTATGCTGAGGCAGGGTCCTGATTGGCTCGTCACACTTTTACGTTGTTTTGTTTTTTGTATTTGTGGAAATTATGCTACTGTTTTATTATGTTGTTATTTTTGTTTATTTCTTTTGTACTGTGTGATAGCCAATAAATGTTTCATTTCATTTTCATTTCATTTCATTTCATTTCATTTCATTTCAAAGTTGGTCAACAGGCGCTTGAGTGTATATTTGCAAGTCATCTGCATAAAGATGGTAGGATAAAATTAATTGAGAGGAAATGGTATTAATAAAAATAGTGAAAAGCAATGGAGATAAGACGCCACCCTGCGGCACCCCAGCAGTTATTTCGCACCAAGTAGAAAAAGTATCCTCCATGCGGATCCGCTGTCGGCGTCCAGACAGGTAACTACGAAACCAGTCAATCACCGCTGGAGATATGTTAATAGAGCGGAGTATGCCAAGTAGGATATCAAAGTCGACGGAGTTAAATGCATTACTAAAATCTAGCAAGGTGAGAATTGTTACTTTGCCATGTTCCATCCCTGACCTGACATCATCTGTGACATTCACTAATGCTGTAGTGGTACTGTGCCCCGTACGAAACCTGGATTGGTAAGGATTAAGGAGCCGGTTCTTTAGAAGGAAGGTGGACAACTGAGTATGGACAAGGTGTTCCAGAACTTTAGAAAGGAATGGTAAAATTGATATTGGTCTAAAGTCTGAGAAGGATGACGGTTTGGAGGTTTTGGGTAATGGAGTAACTTGAGCATCTTTCCAGGTTGATGGGAAGACACCAGTATGAATGGAGTGATTTAAAATGTGTGAGATGATGGGAAAGATTTCGTCAAGTATCAGAACAATCATCTTACGGCTGATACAGTCGTCACCAACAGCATTAGAAGTAATCGACATTATGCTCTTTTTAACATCACAGTCGGTGAATTGACGAAGAGAAAAGGACGAGTAATTAGGGCATGGGAGCGATGAAAGAGAATTCAATGTGTCATGCTTGCTCGTTGAATCAAAGCTGTGCGAAGTGGTGAAGTGCTTATTCAGTAAATTTATATCTAAATCTTTCGAAGAGTAAGTTTGTCGTTGCTTCCCAATGCCCAAAGATCTAAGAAATTTCCAAACTTTCGTTGGATCTTCATTTTCAACTGACTTATGGATATATTGGCGTTGCGCATTCCTACACACCTTATTGCATTGATTGCGGGCTTTAACATATTTCTCCCAATTAACTGGAGTAGATCGGCACTTATACCTACATTTAGCGGCGTTTTTACACTCAGATACACGCTTGATTTCTTCAGTGAGCCATGGTGATGGACGGTGCTTCATCTTGACAGAGCGGACAGGAGCATGAACGTCATACAACTTGATGAGGGTTGACGCAAAAAGTTGTAATTTTCCATCTATCAGGTCGCAATTTAGAAGCTGGGACCAATCGGTGTTAATGGCATCCTCCCGGAGACTTTCAAGATTAATACCACTAAAATTGCGCTGCAACCGAACTTTAGGCTTAGCCTTCAATGGACGTGATTTATACAAAACATAAATTAAGTCATGGTAGGAGAAAGCATCAGCTGAGAATTGACCATGCTTAGCAATATGATGGGGCGAAGAGACAATAATAAGGTCTAGGAGGGAGGGTGAACAATTTGGAAAATAATGAGTGGCATTTAATGGCGGCAGGTATAAATTAGAAGACTGTAGGACAGAACGAAGATTTGCCGAGCGGGAGTCGTTTTTGAAAAGGCAGGTGTTAAAATCTCCCATCAAGATAGTGTGACTGTAAGAAGGACAGAGAAGTTCTAATTTATTTTCAAGGGAAGAAAAGAAATTTATACGTAGGGAAGGACAGTAATATACACCAAGAAGTACCTTAGAATGAGACAGGCTAACCTCCAGGAAGAGATGCTCGCCAGCGTTTGGCGGCGGTGGTTGCGGTGACATATCTACCACAGTAAATGGAATATGTGCACGGAGATAAATGGCTACCCCACCTCCACCGCCCACAGCACGATCATTTCTTATCAGGTTAAAGCCTGGCAATGAATAAGAAGAGGAAGGGAGACATGGCTTAAGCCATGACTCAGAGACAAGGATAGCATGAATATTCTTACAGTCAAAACTCGTCAGCATATCTGAGAAATGAGCCGGAATGCTTTGAGCATTAATATGAACTACATTAAAGTTTTTTGAGACATCGGAGAAACATGAGTCCAGAGAATCAGACAACGAAGGAATACTGACAAAACTATTATTGACACTGTTACTATTTGCAGAGATAAAACTATCAGAGTCACTAACATCATCCAGAAAAGACATTTCCTTAAATAAAATAACTAAGAATATAAAATAATAAACCAAAATAAATATAAATAATAACACAACAAATCAACAACAAATAACATAAAAATAAAAATATAAATAAAAATTAAATGAAAAACACCAATTTAACCACCCGCTAGTGCTAAAAATCAACAAATTCAGAAACAGAAGAAACGCAAACAACATGTAGTTGCACGTACACATTATGTACGTACACAACAGAAAGCTGTCAGATGTAAACATGCTAAAAGTAAAAAATAAAAATAACAAAAATGGAACACAGCAATTCGCAGCATTTAGAACGAGTTTGACAGTGACATTTAGTAACAAATACTGCAAATACAATACAAGTTGATACCTACATTGTTAAATTGTGGGTTGTTAAATTTTAACAAATTGAGTAGGTACTTATCAAGATTGTTTAAAAGGAGGTAGAACCTCAGTTAAACTCAGAAAACTAACATATGGACTACACTATTGGCTAATCTGATCATCCAATTATTGCTTCTTTGCGGTCGTTGCCCGCCGTGTCTTCGGAGCAGTTCTTGCAGTCGCGGCAGCAGGCTTTGCCGACACGAGCTCCAATGATTGAACTTCGCCAATGCTTGCGACCCGAAATCGAGTGTTGTTTGGGCCGAGGATATGAATAACGCCCTCCCATGTCCAACATCTGTTGACACCGAACTTCTCACGCACCGCCATGAATGCACTGTGCCGGGAGTGTGTCAGAAACTCCGACAAAGTTGTACCAGTGCCCTTAAGTTTAGCTTTCCCAAACCAAACCTTGTCACGAGTAGCAACCTGCTGAAACTTAACAATAATGGGACGAGGCTTCTGCTGTGTAGTCGCTGAACGCCCCAATCTATGGCACCTCTTTATATCGACTGGCGCAAACCCTTCTAGTTTGAGGTTATTGGTGACAACCTTCGCTATCAACTGAGTGGTGTTTTCACCTTCCTGCTCTGGCACACCGTGAAACATCAACATTTTTCTACGGCCCTGCATTTCGAGCTTATCAACCGTCCTTGCAAGAATATGTATTTGAGATTGAAGCCCATTCAATGATTCTAGTATGAATGCCTTAAAAGAAGAGAATTCTGTGGCCAAACCTGTGTTGCTTGCGGACGGAGTTCTCTGCAATTCAGCCTCAAAGCTTGACATTCTGCTGTGAAACGTCGCCATTAGTTCGGAAAGTGAATGTTGAACCTGATCCATCTTGTTTCTTCGTACTGTAAATATCCAGGAGATAACACTTGTGCGGGTGGGTAATAGTGTTAGCACTTACTATTTAACATAAATATTAATTAAATATTGTTATTTATGTAAATATAGATTTTTAATTACAGAGTGTTCAATTTAGCTATTTCTTCCACCAACTACCCCCAGAAAAAACATTTATAGAAGTTATAAACCAAAGAGTGAACCACCCAAATAACCTAGCAGAGTATGTCCTAGCCAACAACCTTAATCGTAGACGGGCTAGTTTCGATAGCATTACAGGAAACCAACCTAACATAAGTGATTTTCCTTTGCTGACTGAGGACGATTTAACCATTTTTGCACTTGGTACATACCAAGTGAAGCTAGCCCGCAGCTATTATGCGGAGCATGTGCGACAAGGTCTCTATAATATAGAAACGTATAGGGACCCCGATGTTACAGGCCTAGGCAGGTGCGGCATCACAGCAACAAATGTTTGGCTGCTAAGATGTCGAATACAATCTAGACATACTAGGTCAAAAATATATTATTCGTACATTATAGTAGATAGAGAGAAAAGCGGCAGAGAAGCCATAGAAAACTACTATTGCAGTTGTCTAAGCGGTAAGCGCACTCTTGGTTGCTGTGCCCACATTATGTGTGTAGTGTGGTATTTAGGGTGGGCGAGAAACCAAGAGGAAGATATCCGTTTACCAGCTCATTTTTTAAACGATATTATTGTAGACGACAATTGAATCCCATCATTTTCTTTTTTTAAAGGAATACTAGCATTAAATACGAGCATTGTATATGTGTCTGTCAATAAATCGATGTATTTAATAACCAATTAACCTTTAGTTTTATTTAATCCATCATTATCTTATACTTAGACATGTATTACGTTTTATCATTTACGTACTTTCGGTTTAATTAATTCGATTTTTTTATATGATCAATGCTTTATAACTTTTTATCTAAACAAGTTGCCGAAATAATTTTTTGCAGTCTTAATATATACATAATTGTCGACTAAAAAATATATAGGACAGATGTGGCCGCCGATGGGACAAGCGCCATACATTTTTGCCCATTGTCCTTTACTAAATGCGTTATGTATTTATTAAACTAAAATTTTTAAAAAAATACAGTTTTTTTTTTTGTCACTTTTATGTTTAAAACCCTTGACCTGACCAACCCTTGTCGGATTTTGCATTAGTTTTCAGTCACCTTATATTTACCGGTTACTCTTATTATGGGAGTGACTAAAGTTATTAAATTTTATATCATCCCTGACATCACCACACCAATGATTTTTGGCGTTGATTTTTGGAAGGCTTTCAATTTGGCTCCAGAAATTTTTAAAAAATTGCCTTTTAAGTATTTTCACAACACTAAACACCGCACTTTCGTCTCGGAGGTTAAGCACCTGCAGCCGTTTGATGAATTAACACCCGTTCAGAGGATGAAAGCGGAGTCATTAATTAATGAATTTAGGAAGGTGTCCTTTGAGGCTAAAGGATTAGGACGCACCCACCTGTTGACTCATAAGATAGACACGGGTGATGTACCTCCGATTAAACAGCGTTATTATCCACTATCACCTGAACGCCTCAAAGAACTTAACCGTCAGCTGGATGAGATGTTAGAGATGGGAGTAGTTGAGCCTAGCAATAGCGCGTGGAATAACCCGGTGCTATTAGCTCCTAAACCAAACGGAGAATGGCGATTTTGCCTTGACAGCCGAAAATTGAATGCAGTCAGCAAACAAGATGCCTATCCACTTCCCTACGTCTCTCACATCTTAGATCAGTTGCGTGACGCGCGATACCTTTCATCGATTGATTTAAAATCTGCTTTTTGGCATATTGAAATGGACTCCACTTCTTCAATGGAAAAAAACCGCATTCACCGTTCCCGGCAGAGGTCTTTTCCATTTTAAAGTTATGTGCTTTGGGTTGACGGGAGCACCGGCCACCCAACAACGGTTAATGGACATACTGTTTGGTCTTGAGTTTAATAATAAGGTTTTTGTTTATTTAGATGACATTATTATCTGTTCATCTACGCTGAGGAGCACATTTCGCTTCTTAATCGGGTTTTAGAAAAGTTAAGACAGGCAAAATTAACGATAAACTTACAAAAATCCTGTTTCTTTCGGCGGGAGTTGAAATATCTAGGGTACAGGGTAGATGAGCATGGTTTACACACTGACCCGTCGAAAGTTCAGTCAATAGTCAACTTTCCAACACCTACAACCCGGAAAGAGGTGAAAATGTTCCTTGGAACAGCGTCCTATTATAGACGTTTTATTAAAAATTTCAGTTCTATAGCGGCCCCGTTGAACGCACTCACGAGTACAAGCAAAAAAGCCCCGCCCTTTAAGTGGACTTCTGAGGCTTAAACCGCGTTTGCAACTCTAAAAACAGCGTTGGTCTCTGCCCCCGTATTGGCTTGTCCCGATTTCTCCCAAACATTTGAGATTCATTGTGACGCATCTAGTTTTAGGATAGCGGGCACTCTGACTCAGTTTATAAAGGGAGAGGAACATCCAATAGCATATTGTAGTCGTTCACTTAATTAAGCCGAGCGCAATTATTTTGCGACGGAGCGGGAGGCCCTAGCGGTGGTCTTTGCCGTAGAACACTTTCGTCCTTATGTGGAAGGGGGTCCTGCGTTTAAGGTGATAACCGACCACTCGAGCTTGAAATGGTTCTTTAATTTAACCAATCCTACGGGCCGTTTAGCCCGTTGGGATTGTCGGTTGTCGCCTTATAACTTTACCATTGAGCACCGCAAAGGCAAGGACAATGTAGTCCCAGATGCCCTATCGCGTGCCGTTCCGGTGCTGGAAATTAGCGTACCTGACGAGGACGCATGGTTCCAAAAGTTATGGGACAAGTGTGTTAGTACTCTTAGGTCGTGCCCTAACTTTATTATTAAAGGTAACAAACTTTTTCGTTTTTCAAAAAATAAATTCGGTGTGGCGAGTGATTATCATTGGAAACAGGTGGTACTGGAGGGTAATCGACTTGAGCTATTAAAGAGTCACCATAGCGGTGAATTATCTCCACATTTCGGAGTATTTAAAACTTATAAACGACTTGCACTACGTTACTACTGGCCTAACATGTATAAGGATGTAATTAGCTACGTCGGGAAATGTGATACGTGCGCGGCATATAAACACTCACAATTGCCAACTCCTGGTCTCTTAGGCAACGCGAAAGACTGCTCTAAACCGTTCGAAACTATAAGTATCGACCTAGTAGGTCCCTTACCACGGTCCAGAGCGGGTTTCACGTATCTTTTTGTAGTCGTATGCTGTTTTTCGAAGTATTGTTTACTTTTTCCTTTACGAAGAGTGGTTGGTAAGTCTATAGCGCAGAAACTTGAAGATGGCGTTTTCTTAGTTCACGGCATACCCCGTACGGTAATAGCGGACAACGGAACGCAGTTCACGGGTAATGAAGTTCGATCTTTGTTGGGGAAGTACAAAGTACCCCAGGTACACTTTACGCCTCGCTACTGCCCAAGCGTTAACACAGTCGAACGTTATAACCGTACTATCATGACCGCCGTATCAATTCTTGTAGAAGACGACCACAGATCGTGGGATGTCAATATTCCGAAAATTCAGTATGCTATAAACACCTCTACTAATGAAGTAACACGTTTTACCCCATTCTTCCTGGTTCATGGAAGAGAGGCAGTTAGTTGCGGAGAGGTCTTCGGGAATAATACCGATGGACCGCCCACATTTGCCTGCGCTTCCCGCAGTTTATACGCGAACCAGTTGGGCGTCTTAGACGAAATCTTCGGAAAGGTGAAAGACGCGCTTGTTAAATCTCATGGTCGTAGTGCGCGTCATTATAACAATGGGAGGAGGCCCTTAGAATTTGAGGTGGGTGACACGGTGTGGAAAAAGACATATCCCCAGAGTGACGCCTCCAAATTTTTCATGGCTAAATTAGCTCCTAAGTATGAAAAATGTTTTATTAGGAAAAAACTTTCACCCCTAGTGTATGAATTAGAAGGCTGTAGTTCCGGTAAAAACCTTGGTCAATGGCACATCAAGGACTTTAAATCCTCATGGGAGGATTAACCTACTTTAGTTAAAAGTATTAGGTGGAAAATTGTATTTTCTTATATTGTTTTAATAATATAGGGTTAAAGCATCCATAGTGGTGTTTTGTTTGTTTGAAGGTTAAAAAGTGACGAAGGAGGGCTGTATATGCCTTGAAGTCGCTGATATTATAAGCACTGGTGACTGTATATGCCACGGTGCTGTAAGCTCTTTAAAATTGAGCTGAATTTGTGAAGTTTTGTTGGTTTTTAATTGACATTAGAAGGTCTCGACTTTTTGGCGTGGAGACACTATTTTTGCTTGGTTTAGTTGTGTTGCAGGTTAGACACCATGCCAGAGGTGTCAAACCTCCGGACCGCTGGTAAGGCAGCGTGTTGATAGTCCTGAGGCTGGAGGCCATTTATTGGCGGGCGTGTAGGCTGCATTGATGGAACGTGTTTATTGGCTGGATTAATTTTGGGGCGAATAACCGCCACTCATGTAAGCGGGAGGCGGTTAGCCAACATTTAATGTTAAGTTTTAGGGGGGTGGTTATGTTTGTTGTTTTGTTTGTTCACGGCTGGGCATTACATATTTTATATATTAATATTTAACCGATTATATGGTAGGAACACTTAGATGTTTAGGTATAGTGTAGGTATCGTTTGTTTATATTTCTTTATATAAATTTTAGAGCTTCGTCTTTTCCATGTTGGTAAATGGATCAGACTTACCCTGTGAAACATCGGTGAGCCTATATCAGTAACAGATATTTAAAAAAAAAATAAGCCATTTACCCCAGCGGTTTAGCGACTGGTACAAAAAGCCTTAACGCAAGGCATCAGTGCGGTTGGTGACACTGTAATAATCTGTTAACTGTATAGCCACCAATTTATTGGGTTTATGTATTAGTATATTATAACACACATTTCGGTGTGCCTATTTCAGTAACAGATATTTAAAAAAAAAATAAGCCATTCACCCCAGCGGTTTAGCGACTGGTACAAAAAGCCTTAACGCAAGGCATCAGTGCGGTTTGTGACACTGTAATAATCTGTTAACTGTATAGCCACCAATTTATTAGGTTTATGTATTGGTATATTATAACACACATTTCAGTGCGGAGTTTTTTTTTTCAAATATTATTATTTATTTATTTTTATTATTATTACTGACATACTAACATGTTACTAACATAGTCCTAAGGTTTTTGTGTGTACTAATACTCCTTTACTAACATTATCTATTTATTAGTAATTATATTTATTATGTTTATTAGTTTATTATTTATAAAGAAGTATGTGTTAGGATATTCGTATTGATGGGATTGTGAATATGAAGAATTGTCGTACACAAGTCTGAGCCTTGTTTGTTTTTACTGTCATAGCATATATTATAGCTATTTACAGGGACGTTTAAGATATTGTGTAGTGCAGCTACATGGGTAGGGTTTTCTTTTGGTTGTTTTTTTTTTCTTGTCTGGTTGTTTGTAGTCTGGTGTAAGGCTGGAGGGCCAGCGTCGAGATTTGCCCTAGTCGGTCAAATCTCTGGGGTTGGGGAGGTACTGTTACGTTGTAAATTTGAAACCTAGCCTGCCTCTGTTATATCACAGATAGGTTGGCACTAGTTAGATAATATAAGAATTACCTGTAAACATTAGTTTTCCTAGATCAATGGATCAATGTAATTTGTTGAATGAAATTCGTTATATCTCCATAATTTGGACTCTTAGCTTCGACTGACATATCATACACATCACTCCACCATTTCTTTAGCACTTACAATTAATAAAAAGGCTTTTAATACACTCTTGAGCTAAATAATCAATTAAATAAAAAAGGCAAATAGCTGAGAGGTTGTTTGTTTACATGTAAACTTTGACAGTTGCCAAAGACAATTTTATGCAGCCTACCGTAGCGACCCCTAGTGGTGGCAGAGCGAAAATTGTAACGAACTATAAAATAATTTGATGATAAAACTTTATTTTTTTAGTTGCAAAAGCAATTTGGACTACAAACTACTTTTTCCCTTACTAATTTAATTAAATCCAGTCGAAACCGGAAACGGAAGTGTATGTATTTTTCGAGAAACTTCGATATTGATCTATGGATCGATTTGTTGTACATTCTCTGCGGGAGTGGTGTGGCAATCGAAGAAAAGAATTCAGCCCAAAAATTGATTGGGGAAATTAATCACTGGAATTAAATCAGAGTAATATTGTGATTGTCTGACATTCATAAAGATAACTATGATTGGTTATTATAAATTCGTTGTTGAGTTTGCTAGCATCTATGTTAGTGTAGGTGCCTAAAAGTTGCCGTTTTTCAGTGGCTGAACGTTGAGTTCAGGCGGTTAATATGGTTGGATTAGTGGCCTTTTATTTCAGTTTCGGACCGAGTTGTGAAAACGTCATATTTGACATAAGGTTGTGGTGTGATCGCTGTGGGGTCAATGGTCGCGATGTTTTTGTTATTCATAATTCTTCCGATATAATGGGTAAAATTCTAGCCTGATACATAAAACTGCACCAGGCGAGCTGTCTAGTTTTGCGATCATTCTTTTGCGGGATCACGCTCCAGGCAGTTGGAAACTTTTTACTTCGGTAAGAACTTGTGATGAATTGGTGGTAATTTAGAAGGCCTCGTCGGCAAGGAGGTTTTGTGAATGTGATGAACAGTGGTCGTTTTGTTACAGGATTTCGTGAACGCTTTTGTTCCCGGTCGTCGCTGTCTGCCGCTGCTTGTCGACACGTGCGGCCAGCACGTGTCGACAAGTTACCACAAGTTACCGACAAGTTACCACGTGACCTTACCACATCACGTAAGTTCCTACTTGATAAAAGATTACCTTCGGGACGTAGTAATCCATTCGTCAAAGTTATCTTTTTACAATGAATGACCTATGAGTTACATTGATTTTGAGGTTGCTACTAGCGGCGGCGGCGCCCACGCCGAGTTATGGTGAACCACATGGTTATTAAAAAATCCCACTGGATCGTGGGCCAGTTAATGCTGTTCGTGATACGATCCCTGCAGCAAAACTCATTGTTTGGTAGGATCTAGTTGCATTGTTGAGCATTTTATTATAGTAAATGTGGTTAGCGATAAATTGTAAAATGTTGGTTGGTATGGCTGGACCAGTGTGGGTGTATGAGTGAATCGCAGCGCTAAGATGCGTTTGTCAACCGCGTTGAATAGCCAACTCCTAATTCTGACTAGTTGCCGCTTGGGATTTGAGACAGAGTGGACTGCGGGACAGGTTCCAATAATCGTTACTGAGCGTATAGTGCTATGGCCCCGTAATCTAAATTACAGGAGAGGTACGAGCTGATTCGTCTCGCCGCCAGGATCCAGAACCGGTTTCGAGCCTGTAGCCTGTAGCCTGGACGCGAGATCCGTCTCCTCGGCCGGCCCCGGCAAGCTCCTCCTGTGTGGGTCGACGGCAGTGACACGGCTGACTCCGCTTAGCGGACGGGCAGGCGTGGACGGTTTTTTTTATTCCCCATTTTAAATTTTGTTTAAAACCTTTTTAAGTTTTTTTTTATCTTTGAACTTACAACCCAACCCCAGTCGGGTGTGTTGGATTGCACTACTTTGAGGATCTTCGAGTTCGACCAATAACGGCTTACATCGTCATCGTCGTCTCCAGATTCGGGTCGGTTCTACGACCCTGGCGCCCATTAATCTTTAATTTTAATTACCTAGACCCCCACGGTTTCTCGGATTTTATAATTACTAAAATTTTATTTATTACTAAGTCATTTATTTACCTCATAGGTAAACGTTAGTTAGTTCATTAGTGGAATCATCCGGACGGTACTGGCTTTATCCCAACCACCCACGACCATAGCTCGCACCGCTGAAATATTAGCTGGCTGGTTAGGTAGTTTATAGAACTTATTAAATAAATTGTTTGTCTAATTAACCTGCTGGGTCACTTTGACCCATAGGGTGTTTTATTGTTAATACGGTTAGATTATTTATAGATTAATTGTGTAAGAACTTAATATTAAAACCAAATTTATTTAAAAGTATTGTGAAAATTAACCTGTCAAGTATTGTGAAAATTAACCTGTAACCAAAGTCTAATTTATGGTATTGGAGAAATTTAAGTGATCATATAAAATATATTACCTAGCCGTGAAACATTCAATAGTTTTATTTTACAACACCCACTGGAGTTTGCATTTGGGATTTTCTTCCTTTTCCCAAAGAGGAACAAAATCTCAAGTGTAACAAAATACATAACGCATTTAATAAATTTAAATTAGTTTATTCGTTAGGTATCAAATTTATTTTAAAGCAACAAAAAAATAAATAGACTACTAATAAAAATAACGATTATTTACTACTCGCGATCTCGGACTGGCGGCCGTCGACCCGTCGCGACGAGTCAACGGCCGCCAGTCAAATCGCGTGTGCTGAGAGCGATAAATGCTGATGCCTACGTTCAGTCTAGAATGAGTGAGACCCCATTTATTTTCCCTTTACAACTGAATTGAAATTAAGTGTCTCGCGTACGCAGTTAAGTCTAACAACTATCGATAACATCCACTTACCTATGTTATGATAAGTGTGTTATGAATGAGCGCAATTCCAATTCTTACCTACGAATTACAAAATAAGTCTATCACACATGAATGAAGAATATGAAGTTACAACAATCTTTCCTTACAAATGAAAGATCAAATTTAGGTATTTAAAGTACGACCAACGACCGAACTTCCATGTAGGTATTGCAAAATAAGCCACACAACACAATTCACACATTAAAAGTTACTAATTACGTTAGCCACGGCCGGAGAGCTCAAAAAAAACCGATTTATTTTATAATATATTTAATTCTGATATTAGAATTACAATAAGAAAAATTATAACTAGTGATAAAATCTAAGTGTCGACCCGATCGATGTATGTACCGAAGTGCCGTGGTGGTTCCATCACGTAGGCCGCCGCGTGGAAACACGAGGCGCGGTGTCAGCAATTTACGCCAGCCGCGTAAACTGGAGCGGACGAAGTTCGTACAATCGCCAACTCAGCTTTTAGGGCCGTGTGCACTGTTGTTCATAGTGTTTGCCGAATTAGCGTATCTCTTACTACGTGATCTCGTAACATCTCCCTCCCGAAGAGCAGCAACTATTTTTGGGCAAATCGCAAAAATGTTGCTGAGTCCTGTCGCGCCGGCTTGGCAGGTGCTGGTGTTGCATAGGTGTGAACACGTTCTGGAAGTTCGGGTGTTATCTCCTGAGCTATATCTTTATTCTTGAAACACATCGCATATTTTCTATATATCAAGATAATAACGAGTGCAAGTGCACTAAACAGCGCTACATAAAATGGTATGGTAGTATGATATAATGAATCTGTCGGGACCTCATTGAGATGTACTGCAGTCTGGGAAGCGATTTTATCTTGTATTACTCGAAGGTCGTCGAAATTCAATGATGAGAGTGTTACAGGAGCCGGTGTTGCTGTATTTGTAATGACGTAATCGGAGATGTTCAATATCTTCATGGGTTGCCCTTCAATTTGGTCGTTGGTGTTATATATGGTAGAGTCTCTCGTCCGTATTGAACATTGAGATGGGATGGTTATAAGATAGCTACCTTTCAGCATTTGATAGTCGTTGCGTTCGCAAGTGAGTTGGATCTTCGTTGCTTCTGGAAATGTTGCTATATAGTTGCGATCATCTAACCTTTGAATGTCTTCTTTTAAGACAGTCACGACTGTTGTTTTGCAGGACTCGTCCAGCCGTTGATGGTGCAGAAGCTCCTGGATGCAGTCTGGATCTGATCTTAAATGTTGATTCAATTTCTCGTGGCAAAGATATCGAGTGTTGTACTTCGGGCATTCAGCCTCAATGTACACGTAAAAGTTCTCATTGGTTGCTACTAAGGGATAAGGTGGGATGAGGACACGATTAGCTCTATTGGGTGCAATAGGAAGCTTATATAGTTGGTAAGTATGAGATGATATTATTGGTACTTTATAGACTATAACTATTTGTCTAGCTGAATAAAATGAACCTGTTTTTATTACATCGTAGTATTCTCTAAGTTCTAAATCTAACAATTGATCTTTATTATAAAAATGTTCGAGCTCGTTTAGCATCCTTTTTAACGTGTCTACCCCTATCATTGAATGATGTGTACTCGCGGTACGCGTAAACGCTATAACATCTTCTATTCGTTGTAACTCATGAGATAAATCATCTATGTTATCTGTGATAATAGTAAGAAGCTGAGCTAGTTTGGCATATTTTATTAAACTATGTTGAATATAAGCATCTGTATCTAAAAGTAAGTGTAAAGTATTGTTAATTTTAATTTGATTCTGTACAATACTTGAGATAATACTCGTATGGTGTGTCATCCATTCTTTGCTAAGGCTAATATGATTATTGATTTGAGATGAAATTTTATCTTGGTTATCTTTGAGATTTTTTATGGCATTACTATATTTAATCGCGTCGGTGTAATCTAAATTTCCTGTTAAGGATTTAACTACAGATCCTAATCCATCTACAAGACCTCGTTTCAACCGATGGGGCTCTAACCCTTCCAACTGGTAAGTTACTTTATCTAACTTAGAACTGAGATAATTAATCTGTATTTCAAACAATATATGAGTGTCGTTAGGTAACTTATTTTCCAGTTCTATAATTTGCCCTTTAACTATTTTAAATTTACTATGGATATCGGTTAGTTCTATGTATTGCAGGAAGCTGTGGTAGTGTGTCGCAAGGTTCATAGGTCCAAGTTTAAACGGTAAAAGTCCCGGTCCGTCGTCCAAACTCTCAAGTCTTATCTTGTGCGCCAGTCCCAGGGTCATGGTCAGAGTCAGCGTCATCCTGTAACAATTTGGCGCTTTTTGGTACACGTTTGAGTCTAGATTTGGCAATAGGGCCTCGTTTCTTTGAAGTGTAAATATGTATAGGCAAGTCAGCTAAGACGTTATCCTGTGTGTATCGTGGGGCTATCTTTTGTCGACTCGCCAAAGGATTAGAAATAAATACCTGTTGCTGTGGCTGGTATTCCTGTTCTGGTTCGCGAGTTTTATTGTGTCTTTCGATAAGGGCGGTACGGTTAGCTAAACTTGAGTCGTTGATTAGGTCATAAACTGTCTTCATTTGGTCTCGATGAGTATGAATATATTGCTGCATTAGGTGTCCGGTTATGTCTATGTCTGTTGGGTCTCTAGGGTCAAGATGTCCATTTATAATGTCAAAGGGTCTACATTTGGTAAAACTGTGAATTGAACTATTATATGCTATTATCGCATAGGGCATAAGATTCACGATTGCCTCATCCCTATTCTGAAGCCGCAGTATCCTTAGATGTTCTAATATGGTGGAGTGAAATCTTTCGATGTTTCCGTTATCGTTGGGTGCGTTTGCGAGCGTTTTATGGTGGATGATCTTATGGACTCTAGTGAACTCCGCGAACATCTGGTTTGTGAATTCCGTACCTTGGTCAGTAATTATAGTCAGAGGTAACCCATGATGTGTGGAATATTTTAACATGGCCTGGATTACACTAAGAGCAGTACCATCTCTTAGGTGGTAGGCTTGTCCATATTTGGAGAAAACGTCGATGAAAGTGACGTACTTTTCACTTTGGACGGTAAAAAGGTCCATATGAACGACTTCAAAGGGCTTGCTAGCAGGGGGTACAATATTAAATTGTTGCCGTATAGGGTGTCTATCATATTTAGCTTGCCCGCAGATGGTGCACTCATTGATGAACTTGGTAACATGCTCTTTCATTTTTGGCCAATAGTATTTATAAGATAATGATAGATAGCATTCATTAATGCCTCTATGATTGGTTTTCCCTTCATGGTAAAGCCTAATGATCTCCTGCTGCCGAAGGTACTCCCTAACATTTTCTACTTCAATTTTGGCAATAACAAGGTTCATTGCTGAATTTTTAAACTTTTCTTGTAATATAGGAACTATTTTATACATGCCTAATGGAGGTGTTATTAAAAGTGCAGTTTTTACTTTCGGGTTTACGTATTCTTTGACTATATTTACTACATCATTCTCTAGATCAAGTTCCGATAGTTGGGCTGATATACGTGTGTGAGTATCAAATGGCTTTGTTACGATTGCTCGTTTCTTAATATCGCCTACGATGGTAAGACATAACTGACGGTGAAATTTGTTTAGTAGGTCGTCTGTTATGGGGACCTCAAGTATGGGGTGCTCTTGGTCAGTGTGGACAGTGTTGGTGTCAGAGTTATTCCTTAAAGTGGGGGGTCGTTCAGAAGGGTTCACCGACATGGAGCTAGTCTCTTCATTGTGAATTTCGACTCGGGAAAGGGCATCTGCGTTCGTATTGGCCTTTCCTGTTTTATAGATTATAGTGTAGTTGTATTCACTTAATTTAAGACGCCATCTCGTAAGTCTAGAATTCGGCTCTTTTAGGTTCATGAGCCACTGGAGAGGCTTATGATCAGTGATCACTTTAAATTTTCGTCCAAACAGATAGGGTCGGAAATACTTCGTAGCCCAAACTATAGCCAACAATTCTTTTTCAATTGTGCTATAGTTTATCTCGCTGTCGTTGAGTGTGCGAGAAGCAAACGCGATTGGCTTATCCGAACCTATTGGCCCTTGTGATAGGATGGCGCCGATGGCAAGGTTTGACGCGTCAGTTGTCAGGTTAAATTCACGAGTAAAGTCAGGGTATTGTAGTATGGGATCGTTAGTAAGAAGTCTTTTCATTTTTCAAAGCAAGTGATATAATTAGAGTCTAAAGTTATTGATTTACTTTTCTTTAGACATTGTGTCAAGGGCTTAGTGATTTTAGCAAAGTCCGGAATGAACTTACGGTAATAGCCAAGTAAACCTAAAAATTGTTTGATTTGTTTTGTTGTTTTAGGTAACGGGTATTTTTCAATGGCCTTGATCTTATCTGGGTTTGGTTTAATCCCATCCCTACTTATGACATGTCCAAGATATGCAGTTTCTAATTTCAAGAACTCAGACTTATCCATCTGGATCTTGAAATTAGATTCCCTGAGTCTATGGAACACTTTCTCGAGATTGATCATATGTTCCTGGAGGCTGGTGCTGAAGACAATAATGTCATCAAGGTAGACCAGGCAGATGACATTTTGCAGCCCTCTCAGGACATTGTCCATCACCCTCTGAAAGGTTGATGGAGAATTCTTGAGACCCATGGGCATCCTAAGGAACTCGAAGTGACCATGCTCTACATTGAAGGCTGTTTTATGGATATCATCAGGGTTCATTTGTACCTGATAGAATCCACTAGCCAGGTCCAAGGTTGTGAAGTATTGACATTTCCCTAACTTATCGAGGACATCTGATATGTTGGGGATAGGATATTTGTCGTCAATTGTCTTTTCGTTTAGTTTTCTAAAGTCAATAACTAAACGCCATTTTTGTCTACCTGACGCGTCAGCTTTTTTAGGTACTATCCAAATCGGTGAACTCCAAGCGGAGTCCGAAGGTCGTATGATTCCCTGCTCTAACATTTTCGCGATTTGTTCCCGGACCTCGTCACGATGTACAAACGGATATCGATAACTCTTTGTATAGATAGGCATTTCATCTGTGGTTCTAATGGAGTGTTTGATTTTATTACTAAAGGTTAGCGGTTCGCCATCTAGATAAAATATGTCACAATATTGAGAACAAAGTTGCCTAAGATTCGCTTTCTCTTCCGGGTTTAAATGGTCAGTCCTAAGCCGCGAAATTACGTCATTGACACGTGAGTTATTACTTTGCTCGGTACACGCGTACTTAACATCAAACGACTCAGTATTAAATATGTCTGCGGCCGCGGGGCGATCTAGTGAAAATATGACGTCATTGTTTGTTGGATTCGTCACTTCTATGATGCCGCGATTATTTACTATGTTGGTGACGCATTCTGAAATAATACAGTTACACAAAATTTGTTCGTTGACTATGACATCGCCGTCCAACGCATTTATAGGTAATCTTACTAATTTTGATGAGTTAGCTGGTATCATGTCCTCGTAGAGATTAATATTTCGCGAATTATACATCCTAATAGGGTTAGTAGTGGTCCGAGTTGTCAGAACGTTATCTTTTAAATTTATAGTAGCTTCCCATTGCGTCAAAAGGTCAAGTCCAATAAGTCCATCAAAATAGTCGTGGAATTTATATATGAAAAATTTTATACTACTTTCATCCTTAAGTTCTTTAAAACAAGGCATCGTTATTGAGTGACTACTTCTACTAGTTTCATGTATGTTAGACACTTCAAATGGATCGTAGTCTAATTTTATATTAGGATAAAAGTTACTTACAGCATCCGGGCTCAAGAAAGATTGGTTGGCCCCAGTATCGATTAATAATTTTAAAGGTGGGTCAGCAATGAGAATAAATGGAAGCTGTCTTTGTGTTTGAAGATTAACTTCTATTTTGAGCTTTTTAAATTCCTGACCGATTGAAAATCCTGATCATCAGTTTTAGAGGATGTAGAAGGCTGGGCCTGCTCTTCTACCTGCCCATACCAAACTTCTGGTTGTGGCGGCTCCTCATATTGATATGAAATTGAATTATCATATTCGTAGTTATTGTATGAGTCATTCGTAGTAAAGTAAGAGTCAACGTCATAGCAGTCATTATAATAATAATTTGAATAATCATCATATGGGGTACACTCATTCACGTTTATATCGCGAGTTTTAAAGTAATTCGACGGTGGTGGATTACCATGCTTCGTCCAATCATGCCCTGATGGTGGCAAAACTCGAGGTGCAAAGTGGCTAACCCCACTCATGGGTTTTGGAGCATTATTATTAAAATTATAATTAGGTCTCTGTTGCATTCTAAACATATTACTTTGCGGGTTGTAATTAGCAGGACGCGCACCGAACATTTGTTGAGTGCGCGTGGGCATACGCATAGGAGGCGGTGGCATGTATTGTTGGAATTGAGGTTTTGGTTGGAAGCTGTTAGTAAAACGAGGAGGTGGAGCTTGGATGCTTGGTAGTTTCATAGGAAAGGTGAATGGTCGTTGCACAGCAAAAGCATTAGGCATTGGCATATGTACGGGAGGCCTATAATTAGACGCGTTCTGTACTGTTTTAGGTAAAGCTTCGTTTCGATTCTGTAAGTACATAGTGTTAAGCTCTTCCTTTACGTATTCCAATGCTTTTTCTATAGAATCCGGGCGCATGCACCTTATACGAGATCCTAGAGGCTCCTTAAGTCCGCGCACAAACGCTTGCATTGTGAGTTTTTTATATAAGTTACGTTTTGCCTCAATAGTGGTCTCTACAATCTGTATCAAGCAGGGCCAGCCATATTTCACGTACCTAATCAGTTACTTTTAGTGAGCTGGTACACATCAAAACATTTCTTGATATCTCGGTCATTGTGGAAGTACATACTTTTAAAAATAATACGAGTTTATCGACATTATGACAACATTAAAAAATCAGCTGATTGGAGTAATGAACTCTGTCTAGTGTTACTACCTAAAGTACACCTCCTTTGCCTTTGCTGTGAAGCTAGTATTTTTGTGCCTATGATGCTGACTCCACCCGCTTTCAACTATTTATTTTTGATAAAGTTTTAAGGGTTCCGTTTTGTTATTTTTTCCACTAAGAACATAAGTTACGACTACCTACTTTTATTAGTTAGAAAAGAAAATTGAAACCTTCATTTAGTCAATTATTCTCTGTTCCTATCACCAGGTCAGGTCAGGAATGTGTTATCTATCAGGTAAGTACTTCTGACGGTTAATTAGTATGGAGGTTCGAATCCAAAACATTTATGATTTTGAGAAAATTTTATGTAAATGTATGAAGGTACCTGTAAAAGTAACACTGTAAAAATCGTCACAAAAGGGTTTTTTTTTGTTGACAACGTAAGCGACTAGGGTTCTGTCTGTAGCTCATTTTATTTATTAACAAATTGAATGGTTTGAAAATTTAAGGATTCCTGATGTCCTGGGGTTTCGTTGTTTTAGTTTTTGCTTTAAAAATACAACATCAGCTTTAGTTTTAACTGATTTATTTAAACTGATTAAACCAAACGCGATTACACTCGCCTGCGCTAGCGCTACGTAAAGTAGGTACTACTCCGCATAACTACCTCGCGCGCGCCTAATTTATAATTTGAACAGTGATAAAAAAATGACTTACCTACTAATTTAAAAATATTGCTAGTTTGGGTTATTTAAGTCCAATTTTCGATCCCTAAAAAGTACTAGGGGCAATTCCTGGTATGGGCGGAGTCACAAGAAAGCGTGCGCGTGCGTATTTTTTCTTATAGGGTTCTGTAACTCATTTTATTTTTCTAACCGCTTTGATTGACCCAGTATAAAATGTAAGCATTCCTGAAATCCTAACTATTTGTATGAAATTTAATTAGGTAAACTAAGTTTAACTATGTTGTATCACACTAAGTTTCAATACTTAACACATTCGTTTTTGTTTACAATAATGTAATGATAATAAGAATAACCCCCGTGTGGTGCCGGGGATAAAGAATTGCACCACCCATCTGTTCCCGTGGGTGTCGTAGAAGGCGACATAGGGACCATTTCAGAGGATGGGCAGCAGCGTCTCTTTGTGATAATTCTAACCATAATGCGATCGCCAACCCGCCTGCCAAGCGTGGCGATTATGGCAAATTCCCCCTCAATCTTGAGGGAGGCCTTTGTCCAGTAGTGGACGTCTATTGGCTGAGACGATGATGATGATGAATAAGAATAACATTTTTAATTATTTTTAACTGAATTATTTAAACTAATTAAACCAAACGCGATTACACTCGCCTGCGCTAGCGTTACGTAACGTAGGTACCTACTCCGCATAACTACCCCGCACGCGCCTAATTTATAATTTGATCAGTGATAAAAAATGACTTACCTACTAATTTAAAAGTAACTTAAGTCTAATTTTCGATCCCTAAAAAGTACCAGGGACAATTCCTGGTATGGGCGGAGTCACAAGAAAGCATGCGCGTGCGTCTTTTTTCTTAATGGGTTCTGTAGCTCATTTTATTTTTCTAATTGCTTTGATTGACCCAGTATAAAATGTAAGCATTCCTGAAATCCTAACTATTTGTATGAAATTTAATTAGGTAAACTAAGTTTAACTATGTCGTATCACACAAAGTTTCAATACTTAACACATTCGTTTTTGTTTACAATAATGTAATGATAATAAGAATAACATTTTAAATTAGTTTTAACTAAATGATTTAAACTGATTAAACCAAACGCGATTACACTCGCCTGCGCTAGCACTACGTAACGTAGGTACCTACGCCGCATAACTACCCCGCGCGCGCCTAATTTATAATTTGAACAGTGATAAAAAAATTACTTACCTACTAATTTAAAATGGGTAACTTAAGTCTAATTTGCGATCCCTAAAAAGTACCAGGGGCAATTCCTGGTATGGGCAGAGTCACAAGAAAGCATGCGCGTGCGTCTTTTTTCTTAAAGGGTTCTGTAGCTCATTTTATTTTTCTAATCGCTTTGATTGACCCGGTATAAAATGTAAGCATTCCTGAAATCCTAACTATTTGTATGAAATTTTATTAGGTAAACTAAGTTTAACTATGTCGTATCACACAAAGTTTCAATACTTAAAATATTCGTTTTTGTTTACAATAATGTAATGATAATAAGAATAACATTTTTAAACATCTGTGACATAAGTACTAAATAAAACTTGTTGTCACCAATTGACTAAATTAATAGCCACAAACGTAAAAATAATATACTAATATTATAAAGCTGAAGAGTTTGTTTGTTTGTTTGTTTGTTTGTTTGTTTGAACGCGCTAATCTCAGGAACTACTGGTTTGAATTGAAAAATTATTTTTGTGTTAAATAGTCCATTTATTGAGGAAGGCTATAGGCTATATTACATCACGCTATGACTAATAGGAGTGGAACAGTCGCTAATTAACGCGGGTGAAACCGCAGGGCACAGCTAGTACTTACATAATGCCAGTGAGTGGTGTTTCGCAGCGCTTAAGCCAGTTTACACTTTGGTAGTATACTTTGACATCGGTTTGTATTCTGTGACTTCGGAAAGTACTACCCCCTTATTCATAAAAACTATTTAAGCATTATTTAATTAATACTAATATTATAAAGCTGAAGAGTTTGTTTGTTTGTTTGAACGCGCTAATCTCAGGAACTACTGGTTCGAATTGAAAAATTCTTTTTGTGTTAAATAGTCCATTTATTGAGGAAGGCTATAGGCTATATTACATCACGCTATGACTAATAGGAGTGGAACAGTCGCTAATTAACGCGGGTGAAACCGCAGGGCACAGCTAGTACTTACATAATGCCAGTGAGTGGTGTTTCGCAGCGCCTGAGTTGAACTGAACCTGAACTTTTACAATGCAAAAAATTATCTAAGCGTTATGAAACGCTAAAATAACGCTAAAATATCTAAGAAATGCAAACTTCTAAGATTTGATAAAGCAACGGGATAAAGCTAAAAAAATACACATCGAGCGCTGACAAATATCGATGGATAAAACCAGTCCTCGGTAGCGTAGTGGTTAAGGCAGCCATGATTCGATTATGTTTGACATTTATTAATACAAAAATTTATCTAAGCTTATCTATCAATAATTCACAATTATTATCAAGTCTACACAATAATTATTTTCGATCCCTAAAAGCCCTAAAAAGTACCAGGAGCAACTTCTAGTTCTAGTAGGTGGCGCCGCCCGCCTTGGTACCTACCAAGGCGGGCGGCGCCTTGGGGTTGTTTGCCTATAATTTTTTCGCAGTCGTTTGTGAAAGCTTTCAGAGTGCACACCTACTTTTCGTTTTTTTGCTGTTCGGTTTCGATTCGACTACCTATTAAGTTAATATGGCATTTCTAAGTAATCAGGTGTATTACGAAATGATTCTTTGTGTCGGGGCAGCTAATGGCAGTCTACGTGGTGCTCGTGAACTGTACCGCGAGAGATTCATCGACGGTAGACCAGAAGCTGAGCAGCGAAGCTTGCCATCGGCGGATTGCTTTCGACGAATGGTTATGCGTCTCCAGCAGACTGGATCCTTTCGTGGGACGAGTCCGGAGGTCCAGCCAAACATGTGGGACCCGGGTTTTGAGGAGGCCGTATTGGAACACTTTGAAGAAAACCCAAGGACCAGTACACGTCGAGCTGCAGCTATTTTCAACGTAGCTCACATGAAGGTTTGGCGGGTGCTCCGAGTTGACGGCCAGCATCCGTATCATTTTCGGCGTACCCAAGAACTCACGCCTGCGGACTTCGAACCGCGTCGTGGATTTTGCCAGTGGTACTGCAATAAAGTGATGACGGTTCCTGGTTTTGCTTCAACTGTGCTGTGGACGGATGAAGCCGCCTTCACTAGGGGCGGGATAAGCAATATCCACAATGAGCATGTGTGGTCACACACGAATCCGCATGCGTCAACAGAGTCCAGTTTCCAACACCAGTGGTGAGTTAACGTCTGGGCTGGCATAGTTGGTGGTAGGCTGCTTGGACCTAAGTTTTTGCCCCAACGACTAAATGGAGAGAACTACCTCGAGCACTTGACGAATTACATTGAAGAGCAGCTTGAAGAGTTTCCTTTGGCGGAATATCATGCAATGACCTTTCAGCATGATGGGGCACCACCACATTACGCGCGACAAGTGCGCGAATATCTCAACCTACGCTTTTCACAGTGGATAGGCAGAGGAGGGCGTGTGGCCTGGCCACCGCGATCGCCGGACCTTACACCTCTTGATTTTTTTTTATGGGGGCATGTTAAGAGTTTGGTGTACGCCGTGGCTTGCGATACTGCCGAAGAAATGAAGGATCGTATCACAGCTGCCTTTCTAAGCATCACACCACAGATGCTTCAAAACGCAGAAGAGTCCGTTTTGCGTCGGGCGCAAACTTGCATCCAGCGACAAGGCGGGCATTTTGAGCCATTTTTGTAAACTGTGCATGTGAAGTGGAGTGGACTTTTTTATCACAGCTAGGGTGCTACACTACACCTAAGTGCTACGCTTTCTTTTGCTTTGAAGTCATTTTAATCAAGGACCTATGTAGGTACCTACTCGTAGGTAAGTCTAAAGTACTCTAAAGTAGATAATGTGGATGTAAAATGAAAATCTTTTTATTACTTTGATGATAATTACTTAGGTAACTACTGAATTTAAATTATTAAATCACGAAAGTAAAATAGCTGCCTACTTACATATCTGTCTTTGTTTTGTCAGTCTACCAAATCCAACAAAAAATGCCGCCAATCGACTGCCGACAAACAACCCGACAAACAAAATGTGCCGTCAAAGGTTTTGACTTTCGCCGCTTGCGCCGACAGTAACCGGCAACTCTTTGAGCGGGCGAACTACAGTACCACCTCCTGTTTGTAAAACTGTGCGCCTGGTAGGGGGCGTGGCGGCCAAAACTAGGACACGCAATTTTACAAACAGGAGGTGCAGTGTAGGCAGTGCACCAAACAGAGTTCATGACCCTGCTAGTGATGGGTTTAGCTTGTTTTGATTATAAATTAACGACAGATTAACTTTGTTTGTAAATGCAAAAACAAATTAAATGGCGCTTATCTTACTAGAGTATTTATAGAAAGGGTCTATACTAGGGATAGTTTGAAACCCTGGTTTATGGCTGAACCTGTCTGATACACGTTGTATAGTCTCGTGTAAGGTAACGTACGTCATTATCGTGGAAAATAATGTTTGACATTTATCGTAAAATTCTTGGGGGGTGTTGCTCCCTTGGGTTTGAACAGCTAGGTCATTGTAAAGGGTGGATTCGTCCCGTTGGTCAGTAAAATTATTTATCAAAACGCTTCTAATGCCACACCAACTCTCAGGAATTCCATTGGAATTAACCGTTCTAGCTGCGGGTCCCGTGATTTTATTAAGGATTCCGTTCACTAGAAATAGTTTGCCTAAAGCGTCTGTTTGTTCGTTATAAGACTCTACTATTTGATCACATAGTCTCACAAATCTAGTCAATACATTAGGGTTGCCATCAAATTCTGGCAACAGGCGTAGAGCCTTGAGGATCATATCGGGATCAGTGGGCAAAGCCATTGAGCTTACTTCACTGATTGTACTAAAACTATAACAACTTTCGTTATCGCTATTAATATTTCTATTACTATCGACAATAGTGCGGGTAACCTTAGTACTTCTAATAGCCTTAGGGCCCCTATTACTCCTTGGATGGAAAATTTTGAAGGATTATGATAACCGCAGGATAAAATTATCAATAAAAAATATAAATCTAGGAATTAAGAATAGGAATAAAAGGAGAGCAACGTAATCGGACCAAGCGCTCTACCACTCGGCCACCGAGACTGTAGGTATTGCAAAATAAGAAAATCACATAATTTACACATTAAGAAGTTACTACTAACTTTCATTTTACAAATTGAAAATCGAATGTAGGTATCTACGACCAAGCAATGGCCGGTCGATGACAGATAAACAGCCTAAAGCTTACGTAGTAACTATTAAGTACCTACCTACCTAATCTGTGCTAAAGCGTTGTGATAAGACGTAATCGGACCAAGCGCTTTGCCACTCAGCTACCGAGGCTATGTAGGTATTGCAAAATAAGACAATCACATAATTTACGCATTAAGAAGTTACTACTATCTTTCATTTTACACATTGAAAATCGAATGTAGGTGTCTACGACCAAGCAATGGCCGATCGATGTCAGATAAACAGCCTTAAGCTTACGTAGTAACTATTAAGTACCTAATCTGTGCTAAAGCGTTGTGATAAGACGTATTACCTATGCGTTATTGCGTTATAATAATTCCAAGTACCTATGTTATGTTGTTGTTATAAGCATTATTTTATTATTCAGCCTTACCTAATAAATCTAATAACATAACACTAAATTAAGTAAATAAATGTCTCGCATTAAAAGCGAACTTAATAGGTACCTACCTAAAAATCTGCTTAAAATAGGTGTAGTGTACTTACATGGTGTTAAACAGCATTCCAGTTTATGTCATCCGCATACAGTAAAGGTGATTGATAAGCTTTCCATCACACTTAACAACAGGCTTTGGCGTGTCAAATTAAAGTAATAATAACAAAATAAAAGTCAAACCTTACACAAGTCAACAGTCAACAAGTCACATTTAACAGGCTTAACTAAATAAAATTAATTACAGGAGCTAGAATAACTTATTATCGACGCATCGTTTTTATCATTACCTACACTAATTTAGCTTGTTTACAAGTTCATCGCCTATTTTACCTACAAGTCATAAAAGACGTTACACCCAATGCTTGATAATCAAATCATTATTTGTCACTGCACTGATTATTACTTTACTCAGGTTAGAACACTAATCTGGTCAGTGTCCATTAATTAACTAATCGATCGATAAATCGATCGATTTTCAATTTGTAAAATGAAAGATAGTAGTAACTTCTTAATGTGTGAATTATGTGATTGATTTATTTTGCAATACCTACAGTCTCGGTGGCCGAGTGGTAGAGCGCTCGGTCCGATTACGTCTTATCACAACGCTTTAGCACAGATTAGGTAGGTACTTAATAGTTACTACGTAAGCTTTAGGCTGTTTATCTGTCATCGATCGGCCATTGCTTGGTCGTAGATACCTACATTCGATTTTCAATTTGTAAAATGAAAGATAGTAGTAATTTCTTAATGT